>CAUYLG010023052.1:0-60835 GCA_963573385.1 Cacajao melanocephalus
CAACAATCCTGCAGGATGCAGGATGTGCACATGTACCCCAGAGCCCAAATACGAAACAAAAAACATAAAACAAAAAAACCTTAAAAAATAAATAAATAAATAGATAAATAAATGGGAATTATAATACATATTGCTAGGAAAGTTCCTGTAAGAGGCATGGCAAAACTTTCTGACTAACATAAGAAACCCAACAGGCAAAAAACAAATTTAAATTTTCCCTTGCGTAGGAACCCTCAACATCATGCTAAAAATCTAAAATAACAACCATAAATTTTTCTATGTGCATTTTTATCAGAAACCATGATAATCCAGATTTCCTGTTACTTGAACTAGTGACAAACATAATTGTATCAGAATGATTACTCCTTGCGCTATCAAAATAGCCTCTGACATATTCTCAATCTTTTCTATTTTTATCTTCTTCAAAATATTGGATTATGAAGCATAACAGAATTTTAATGGAACAGGATCTTATTATGAGGAGTAATGAACAAAAATATCTTGATAAAAAATCTGCTTGTTAGATTGCTGTACACAGGCAAATTATATAGCCTGAGACTCAGTTTTCTCATCTGAAAAATGGGGTTAATACTTCTTTCAACCATATTTTTGTGATGATCATATTGGATAAAATTTATAAACCACTTAACATATCTGGGTACATTCTAAGTATCCAAGCAATAGCCAGCTCTGATCATGTGAATATTCAGCATTTTAAAACTTGGGGGAAAAAAAAAACCCATGGGATTTCTTACTCATTACCAAATAAAAAGTAAATTACTTAGTTTAGCACCCGAAACCTTCCACAGTTAGTACCCAATTTACCATCCGTCTTATCTGCCACTACTTCTCTGTCACAACCTCCATAAACCCCATTAAACAGCCAAACTCTGCAGTCTCCATATGCCCCAGCTGCTTCCCTGCCTGTGTCCTATTTATGCATTCCTTCTTGTTGAAATATCCTGTCTCTGCTTCAAATATCTGACAGTATATCTCTATTCAAGTACCGCTTTCTTTGAGAAGCCTTTAAGACACCCCAGAAAGAATCAGTTTCTTTCTTCCTGTAGACTCACAACCTTCTGTCTAAATCTTAGGACACTTCCTTCTGTACCTGGAATCATACAACTCTACTAATTGGCAGATTGCTCTTAGAGTAAGACATAGAAGTAATTTTAAATGTCTCTTCTCCTTTGCCAAAATCCTTCTGTCCCCAAGTTAGGTATTTATAACATCTTCTTAAACCAATATATAAAGAAGAAATATGTTCAGATTATTCATATAAAACAGAATAAAGCTAGAACATTTTGCACATTCATCTTCATTTCACAATGTTAACTTCAAATTGTCAACATTTCTAACTTTCCAATGCATGAGTAATATGTTCAGCCAGCACTGATGCTATTTTGAATTATAAGAAGGCTGGAACAACAATATGATATTTATGGTTTATAAATGAAGCTCAAAAATATCTTTGTCTTTGGGAACAGCTGTAAAAAGACAGTATTCAATTTATTGCACCAAGTGAAAGGATTCCATTCTTTGGAAGGATGGGCATTTATATCAATCATGCTGTGCTATTTGGTGTTAAGGAAATATTATTACTTTTACTTGACATACTGAACTTGTTAATTGACATGTCATTATTAAATATTTTCCTATTGCTTGCTACCATATGTATTTCAAAAAGTGAAAAATAGAAATTTAGCATCATTGAAATAAGTTTAAAAAGTAATTTTTATTATTAGAAAATTTTCATGGTACAAATTCTAATGACAGTGTTGAAATTTTTCATAGAATTCTTTATATATTTAAGTCTCTTTTCACACATTTGCCTATTATTTCAAAGCCTCTGTTCATAAAGATGGCTGTTCTTGGTGGTCTGAAACAAATATATCACGCTAATTTACAATAATCTACACAGGTTGCATTAAAAGAAATATCTCTATTTACAAAGGTTTTATTGAATTTATAGTACAGACTAAAGTTGGCTGGGTGCCGTGGCTCATACCTGTAATCCCAGCACTTCGAGAGGCCAAGGCGGACAGATCACTTGAGGTCAGGTCAGGACAACCTGGCCAACATGGTGAAACTCCGTCTCTACTACAAAAACAAAAACAACAACAACAAAATTAGCCGGATGTGGTGGTGCCTGCCTGTAATCTCAGCTACTCGGGAGCGGAGGCTGAGGCAGAAGAATCCCTTGAACCCAGGAGGTGGAACTTGCAGTGAACTGAAATTGCACCACTGCACTTCAGCCTGGAGTCTTAAAATAATAATAATAATAATAATAATAATAATAAGTCATAGCATGCAGCACTTTCACCAGTGGCTATTTGTTGGATCCACATGATTTGAAAAAAACAGTGTTAATGTGCTGGAAGTTCTGAAATATGCCTTTCTTGTCTTGAATACCCTAAAACATAATACCTATAGTCAATGTTAATTTTCCATTTGTTAACTACTTTATTTCTATTTCCTCCTCCGTGCATAAGATTCCCTTTCTCTCTTCTGCTGTGCCTCTTTTTTCCCACTTCTTCCTCTCTTTGCGTTGTGTCTTATCATCTCCTTTGTTCTGTTTGGTTAGTTCTGTCTATAAAATTTCTGCGAGATTTTAGCCATCCAAATCCAGGGAATGAGACCTCACCTATTATCTGTCACAGGATACAGCACAATACTTCACTGTTCAGAACTTGAGAAATATTTGCAAAATTAAGTGTATCTATCCATCCATCTACCCAGCCTACATCTTTTGAGGCTTTAACCACAAATTCTCTGGTTTGCTGTATAGGCTACCCTTCCTATTTCAGAGTATTTATTATTATTATAGTTCAGTTTCTGGGTTATTAAGGTAAAACTATATTATTGTATTATAAAAATGTAAGAATATCTGGACATACAAAGAGAGATAGTAGTGAGAGAAGCATGAAGGTAAAAAGGGAGGAAGGGGGAATCAGATGGAGAGAAAGAATATACACAAAGAATGGGTAGGAGACAATGCAGAAAACTTGTACATTGGGAAGAAGAGTAATCGTGAATGATACAATAGTGACAGAATAAGACTGATATTTTGCATCTTTGCTGGTCATAACTCCTACCTATATAATTATTTAATACTTGACAAAGAAAGAAACTAATATAAATATCTCAATCATTTCCTTATCTACTATCCATCTTCCTTTTTTTCTTCTTCTATGACTATGTTATAATTTGTTTCTGATTTGTAGAGAATGCATTCTTAAAAATCATAGATAAAACATTAATAAATCATATGTTGCTATGGGAACTAATAGAGCTTTAATCTTCTCCCTTTCCATGCAGTGGCTGTTCATTCATTGGGCTAAGATGGTGCCACGGAGATTCAAATATTGGATGAGAGATTGGACTTTAGGGTCTATTGATTCATAAATTTGAAGAGTTATGAATTAATAAAAGCTGAACCTTTGAGTAATTTCTAAGAATATTAAGAGATGCATGGCAGATTTCCTTTTAGGTCATAAGTATCCAGGATTTGTTTTCTTTAAAATGACAGTGATCTCTCAAGCCTTTCCTATTAAGTTAAACTTTGAGAAAACAAATCACAGATCATTTGCAGAATGATTTAATAATATTTTATGATAATTCAATGCATTATTTTGCAAATATATTGATAAATAATTTATAACAAATGTAATAAATAATATATAGCATATAACAATGTGATTCTTTGTTTCATTGGAATAAGAAATGCTATTAACCTGATACATTTGTTTAATTGATTAATGCATCTAGTTTTTTAAGTATTCTATTTGGCTTCAAAGTGAGAAAGAGATTTTTAGCTATCAGGCAATTATAATTAAACCCATACTGACTGCTGTAATTAAAGAGAGAAAAGAATAATAACAATTGTAATAGCTAGCATATATTAAATGCATAATATATGCCAGGAATTTTTCCATGTGTCTTGAATGAATTATGCTTATTCCTTAAAGCAATATTTAGAGCTTATTATTATTTAATCAACAATGGAAGTAGGAGACAAGAATTCATATAGGCAATTATTTTTGGTGCTTACTTGGTGTTATCTACAAGGGCATAATTGTGAGCACGTAAAACTGGCCTCAGCCTTCACAGAGATAAGTTACAAATAAGCAATAATAATAAGAAGCAACAAATATGACCAAAAGCACAGAGCACTATGGCAGCATGAGTATCTTACTAGTGACAGTGAAGATGACGCTTAAAAGATGAGCAAGGGTAGGTGTGGTGGCTTATGCCTGTAATCCCAGCACTCTGGGAGGCCAAGGCAGGTGGATCACTTAAGGTCAGGAGTTCGAGACCTGCCTGGCCAACATGGTGAAACTTGGTCTCTACTAAAAAATACAAAATTAGCCTGGCATGGTGCACGCCAATAATTCCAGATACTTGGGAGACTGAGGCAGAACCACTTGAACCCAGCAGGCAGAGGTTGCAATGAGCTGAAATCACACTATTGCACTCCAGACTGTGCAACAAGGGTGAAACTCCATCTCAAAAGAAAGAAAAAAGATGAGCAACACTCAGCTAAGTAAAGAGGCTGGTGGGTGTGTGGTATATTTCAGGCAAGAGGGGATGGGAAGTAGCAGTGTGGTCAGGGACAGAAGATGAGATTAGCACCTTCAAGGAACAGAAAAGGCCCTGAAGGTCAAGTTTTGATGTTTGGGCATCAACTTGGGGCTGGTAAAGTGTTCCAAGCATGAGATGAACATGGCCAGCTTTTCTTTTGATAACAAAGGAATGACTAGTTGAACTAAGGGAGCAGGGAACCAAGAAAGCAGGAATCAGGAGACTAGTTAAAATGCTGTAGCCAAAAATGAAGGAAGACTGATTTGGACTAGGAAATAGCAGTGGTGGAGGAGATGAAGATGTTGGCAGAATAGTCACACTCTGTAAAATAGTTGAAGAGATTTATTCTGAGCCAAATATAAGTGACCATGGCCTGTGCCGCAGCCCTCGGGAGATCCTGAGAACATGTGCCCAGGGTGATTGGGATACAGCTTGGTTCATACATTTTAGGGAGACATGAGACTTCAATCAAATACATTTAAGAAATACATTGGTTTGGTCCAAAAAGGCAGGGCAACTCAGAGCTTGAGCTTCCAGCTTATAGGTAGATTTAAAAATTTTCTCCTTGACAATTGGTTGAGTTTATGTAAAGATCTGGGATCAATAGAAAGGAATCTGGGTTAAGATAAAGAATTGTGGATACCACAGTTCTTATTTGCAGAGGAAGCCTTCAGATAGTAGGCTTCAGAGAATGGGTTGTAAAGTGTTTCTTACCCAGCTTAAAGTCTGTGTTCATGTTAATGCCAGAGAGGTAGAGTGAGGCAGATCCCCAGCTTCCTGTCATTACCAGAACCAGTCTTTCAGGTTAAATTTTAAGAGTGCCCTGTCTGAGGAGGAAGTCCATTCAGGTGGTTGAGGGGGCATAAGAATTTTATTTTTGGTTTACAAGGTAACAAGGAGAGACCTAATAAAGAAAAATTAGCAAATGTTCTGAGTGGGAAAAGAGCTTGGAACACAGGTTATGCCAACTTCTTAATATACACGAGGAAACCCAAGACTCAGAAAAGAGAAGGATCCTGTCCTAGAATATCTTGATGGTTTGAGGAAGTTTCTTACTTAAACATAGGTCTTCTTGAACCCAGTCCAGTGATAGTTCCATTACAATGTTTCAGTTTCAAAAACTTACCAAATCAATTAATTTTTCTCATTGTTTTTCCCATAAGAAATATAGCTTACCTAGGTGGGCTCCCTGGGCATGCTTTAGAGGTACAGGTCAAATTAAGCATTTAGATGAATGGGTGGAGTTGTAAAGCTATTGTTGTAAGCAGGTGATTGTTTTCTAAGAGGCAATGAAGGCTATCTTCATTATATATTATTTTGAAATAAGTGAACATAGAAAATAAGAAATTGAGAGCTTTCTTTACTGCATTTAGTTACAAATATACTAGAAAATTATTACATTGTGAGAGAAACATCAAAATGCATATTGTGCTTTAGAGTATGGCTTTTTCAAACTAAAAGCCACATGAAATCAGAAGGTCTGGGATACAGCTTGCAATTCCATATTTCTAATAAGCTCCTACGTGGTGCTAATGCTGCTGGTCCACAAGACACATGTTAGTTTTCAATTTTTATCTCATAATTTGCAGGCATGAATAGTTCCATCAACAAGACCCTGAGCCATCTAGGCTAAGCCTAGCCTAACCTAAACAAGTCATTCTGCTTTATTGACTTGAAAATACTGAGAAATATTTTCAGTGTGAAATAGGTGAATGAATGAATAAGGTAATTTGCTGTTAATCCAATGTGAAGCCTTCTTAGCAAGATAGTGGCTTCTACCACTACATCACCATATACATGAGGCTCAGAGACTTTAAATAAACCAGAGGAACATAAACTACACAACACCAATTGACACATCTCCTTAACACCCTGGGTAGAGGAGCACTACACTTTGCTTTGGGTACCGGAGTTCAAATCCTTTTACCAGCTTTATGATTAAAAATTTTGAGCCTATGTTTTTACTAAATCTTATACTTTAAGATTTAGTATTTGTCAACTTTGCATTTAGAATTTTAAGAAAAGGAAATGAGATAGTATGCATGAAAATTCTCTGTTACACAGAAGGCGTTCAAGAATTAGAGGAGAGTAACATTAGCAAGATGGCAGAATAGAAAGACTATGGATCTTCCATAAACCCAATGATTCAACAACCAATACATAGACCAACTCCCTTTGTAATAAATCCAGAAGCCAGTTGAGAGGCTCTTGGATCCAAGGTGAACAAAAAACCAGCCACAATGAAGCTGATAGGAAAATCTGAGACATCCTCTAACCATAATCCCTACCCTCAGCATATTGCCATATACCTGGGAGGAACCCCCCAGCTCCCAGCTTTACCCTGGAGAGGGAAGGAAAGAACTACATTATGTGTTCAATATTCTGATTTTCCTGGTGGTTTCACAAGGATCTGACTTCTGTCTCGCCTGTCTCAGAGTGCAAATGAGACCCAGCATATTCTAGATGCCTGGAGCTGCTAAAAATAAAGATGGCTGTTTGAACTAGTATGCCAGCAGTCATCACAGAACCCTCCCACTGGCTCAGCACAGAGCAAGTGGAAGAAAAACCACAGATCTCATCCACTTCCTGAGGAGGACAAGAGTTGGATTACATATTCAATGTTTGAAATTTTCTAGGGGCTGCCTGAGGAACTGGCTTCTGTCTCACTTGTCTTAGCATGCAGATGAGATGCAGCATATTCTAGACATCTGGGAGCTACTAAGAACATAGCTGGTGGTTTGGACTAGCATGCAGATTTGAGAAGCCCCCAGAATCTCTGGTCAGGCTGAATGGTGAAGGTCTTCATTTGTTTGAGGCCAGACTATGAAGGCTGAAAGTAGTAGCTGTTTTGTCTAATATCCAGATATATTAAAATAAAGAACCAAGGGAAAAACAGGTAAATATGTCCAAAACAAAGTACAAGATTAATCCCCAGAAATCAAACTTAATGTAATGGTGATATATTATGTCTCTGACAGAGACTTCAAACAAAAAAAAATTACTAGAGGAATTCAACAGCAGACTAGATCAAGCAGAAGAAAGGATCAGCAAACTTGAAGACACAACATTAGAAATTATTCAGTTAGAGGAACAAAAAGAAAAAAAATGAAAAAGAGTGATAAAAGCTTACTTAGGGGACTTATAGGGCACCATCAAGTGGCCTACATATGCATTATGAGAATTTCACAAGAAGAAGAGAGAAATGGAAAGAAAGCTTAGTCAAAGAAATAATGGTTGGAAACTACCCAAATCTGGAGAAAAGGGGAACTTTTTACATGCAGGAAGCCTAAGAGCTCCAAATAAGATAAATCCAAAGACATCCACACTGAGATGCATTATAATCAAATTGTCAAAATCAAAGCTAAACAGAATTTTGAAAGCAACAAGAAAAAAGTGAATTATCACATAGAAGGGAATCTGCAAAAGACTGTCAGTAGATTTCTCGGCAGAAACATAACATGTCAGGAGAGAGTAGCATGATATATTCAAAGTGCTGAAAGAAAAAAAAAATCTGCCAACTAAGAATACTATATGTGGCAAACACCATCATTCAAAAATGAAGGGGAGATAAAGACTTTCCCAAAGAAACACAGCTGAGGAAGTTCGTCACCACTAGAGCTGCCTTACAAGAAATGCTTATGGGAGTTCTTTAAGTTGAAGCAAAATGATGTGAAATGACAGAACAAAAGCAAAGGGAAGTGCGAAAATTTCTGGTGAAGATAAATATATAGACAAATATGGAATACTGTAATACTGTAATGGTGGTGTGTAAATTTCTTTTACTTTCAGGATAAAAGTTAAAAGCCAGAAAAGTACTAAAGTAACTACATCTATAAAAATATTTTAAAAGATACATAATATAAAAACATGTAAATTGTGACATCAATAATATAACAAAGTATGTAGGGGCAGGGAAGTAGAAGTGTATAATTTTTGTATGTGACTGAAAATAAGTTATCGCTTAAAATAGATAATGTAACAATTAAAAGTTGTGTTATATAAACCTATGGCAACCACAAAGATAATACCTACATAAAATATCAATATAAAAAATTTAAAAAAACACAAAGGAAGACAACCAGAGATGAGAAGACAGCTAAAAGAATTGCAGGATAGACAGAAAACAATGAACAACAAGGCAATAGTAAACCCTTCCTTAGCAATGATTACTTTAGATGTAAATGGATTAAACACTCCATGAAGACTTAGAAATAGGCAAATGGATGAAAAAAACCTCAAGTCCCAGTTATATGCTGTATTATTCACGGTTCTCCAGAGGGACAGAACTAATAGGATGTAAGTATATGTGAAAGGGAGTTTATTAGGGAGAATTGGCTCACTTGATCAAAAGGCAAAGTGTCAATAGGCTGTCTGCAAGCTGGGGAAGAAAGAAACCAGTAATGGCACAGTCCCAGGCCAAAAGCCTCAAAAGCAGGGAAGCTGATAGTGCAGCCTTCAGTCTGTGGCTGAAAGTTCAAGAGCCCCGAGCAAACCACTGATGCAAGTCCAAAAGTCTAAAGGCTGAAGAACCTGGAGTCTGATGTCCAAGGGCAGGAGGAATGGAAGGAAGCATCCAGCATGGGAAAAAGGTCATCTTAAGTAAACAATCTAATTTTACATCCCAAAGAACAGAAAAAGAATAAATAAGCCCAAAATTAGCAGAAGGAAGAAAATAATAAAGATCAGAACAGAACCAAATGAAATATAGGATAGAAAAACAATTTAAAAATTAATAAAATAATTGGTTTGTTTAAAAGATAAAATTAACAAGCTATTAGTATAATTTTTCTCCATAGGATAACTGAGGAAAAAAGAGAGGATTCAAATAAATGAAAACAGAAGCAGAGACATTGCAATTGATACCATAGAAATACAAAGAATTATGGGGTTACTATGAACAATTATATATCAGTAAATTGGATAACCTAAGAGACATGGCTATATTTTTAGAAATATACAATCCACCAAGGTGGAATTATTGAGTAACAGGAAATCTGAAAAGACCTGTAACTAGTAAGGATATTGAATCAGTAATCAAATACTTCTCAACACAGAAAAGTCAAATGGTGACTCCTAGCAAACATTTAAAGAACTAATATCAATTATTCTCAATTTCTTCCAAAGAATCTAGGAGGGAGAAGACTTCCAAACGCATCTTATTAGGCTAAATAATGAAATACCAAGTAAAATACTTTGGCTCTGATACCAATGCCAAACAAAGACACTGTAAGAAAAACAAACTACAGGCCAATAACCGTGATAAACATAGATGCAAAAATTCTCAACAAAATACTAGCCAATACTAAATTCAACAGCATATTAAAAGTATCAGACACCATGATCAAGAAAGATTTATCCCTGGGATGCAAGGATGATTCAACATATGAAGAACAACTAATATGATATATCATCTTAATAAAATAAAGGGTAAAAACCACACTATCATCCCAATAAATGCAGAAAAAAATTTGATAAAATTCAACACCCTTTTATGATAAAAATTGTCAGCAAGCTGGGAATAGAAGGAAATTAACTCAATATAGTAAAGGACACACATGAAATGCCCAAAGTTAACATTATACTCAATGCTGAAAACGGAAAGTTTCTTCTCTAAAATCTAGAACAAGACAAGGATGCCCACTTTTACCATTTCTATTCAACATTGTGCTAGAACCCTTAGCCAGAGCAATTAGCAAGAAAAAGAAACACAAGGCATTCAAACTGAAAAGGAGGAAGCCAAATTGTCGTTGTTTGCAGATGACATTACCTGATATGTAGAAAACCCTAAAGTTTCTGCCAAAAAAACTGTTAGGAGTAACTAATGAGTTAAGTAAATTCACAGAATGCAAAATCAACATACAAAAATCAGCTGCATTTCTATATAGTAAAAATGAATAATTTTTAATATCTGAAAAGGAAATTAAGAAACAATTCTATTTACAGTAGCATTAAACAGAATAAAATATTTAGGAATAAACCTAATTGTAGTGGTAAATGACTTGTACTAAAAACTACAAAACATTAATGAAAGAAAAAGACGCAAACAATTAGAAAGGCATCCTGTGCACATGGACCAGAAGACTTCTTATTGTTCAAATGTTCTTACTTCTTACTGTGCCACCTGTAAATTTAGCATAATTCCTATCAAAGTCCCAGTGGCATTTTTTTACCATTGGGAAAAACATCAGGAAAAACCTGCCTTAGGTAGGCAGATGTTTCAAGTATTGTGATTGCATGTGTATGTTGGCGGTGGGGGGAGAGGATGGGGAGTGCACAGTGTTGGTGAAAAACATTCTAAGGAATTACTTTTCAGGAGAGATCTGATGGATAGCAGTTAGCAGACTTAAGTAGTATGAAGGTGGCAGTGCAAAGGGAGGAGGAGGCTACAGAGAACAGCATGTGCAAATATTCTCTGACGGAAGAAAGCATTGATATCTGAAGGCAGGTTGATATAGAAAAATAAAACAATTCTAAAATCAATATGCAACTACACAGGAGTCTAAATCGACAAAGCAATCTTGAAAAAGAACAAAGCTGGAGGCATCACACTTCCTGATTTCAAAATATATTATAAAGTTACAGAAATCAAAATTCAGCTAGCACAGAGATGTATAGACCAATGGAACAGAATAGATAGCACAGAAATTAACACAGGCATATATGTTTTACTGATCCTAGACATGGATGCCAAGACTACACACAATGGGAAAATGATAGTCTCTTCAACCAACAGTGTTAAGAAAACTGGATATCTGCATGCAAAACAATGAAACTGGAGCCTTATCTTTCCCCACATTAAAATTATTTCAAAATGTATTGGAAGGCTGGGTGCGGTGCCTCACTCCTGTAATACTAGCACTTTAGGAGGCGTAGGTGGGCCTATCACGAGGTCAAGAGACTGAGACCATCCTGGTCAACACGGTGAAACCCCGTCTCTACTAAAAATACGAAAATAGCTGGGTGTGGTGGTGTGCACCTGTAGTCCCAGCTACTCGGGAGGCTGATGCAGGAGAATCACTTGAACCCAGGAGGCAGAGGTTGCAGTGAGCTGAGATCGAGCCACTGCACTCCAGCCTGGCAACAGAGTGAGACTCCATCTCAAAAAAAAAAAAAAATGTATTGAAGACTTAAACACTAGACATGAAATTGTAAAACTCCTAGAAGAATGTATAGGAGAAAAGCTTCATGACATTGGTTGTGGTAATGATTTATTGGATACGACACCAAAAACATAGGCAACACAAGCAAACATAGACAACAGACTCTGTCAAGCTAAAAAGTTTCTGCACAGCAAAGAAAACAATTATTATACTGAGAAGACGATCTATGTAATGGAAGAAAATATTTGCGAACCGTATATCTCATAAAGGGTTAATAACCAAAATATATAAGGAACCCCTTCAACTTAATTAGCAAAAGTACCAGAAATAAGTAGATTAAAAAATGGAAAAATCCTCAAATAGACATTTTTTTCTAAAGAAGATACATATGTGACTAACAAACCTTATGAAAAAATGCTCAACATCACTTACTATCAAATGCAAATCAAGTCCACAGTGACTTATCATCTCACAGCTGTTGGGATGGCACAGAAAATAATAGTTTGGTGAGGATGTGGAGAAAGTGAAACCACTTTACCCTGTTGTTGGGAATAAAAATGGTGCTGCATCTATGAAAAACTATGTGGAGGTACCTACACAATTGAAAATAGAAATAGCATGTGATCCAGCCATCTCATTTCTAGGTATTTGTCCAAAATGATTGAAATCACGATCTTGAAGAAATATTTGCAATCCCTTGTTCACTGCAGCATTATTCACAATAGCCAAGATGTGGAAACAATGAAATGTCCATTGATGAATGAATAAATTTAAAAAATGTGGTATATGTATATGATGGGATATTATTCAGCCTTAAAAGGAGGAAATCCTACCATATGCCACTACATAAATGGACCTTGAAGATATTATGCTAAGTGAAATAAGCCAGTCATAGAAGGACAAATATTGCATGATTCCCCTTATCTGAGGTGTCTAAAATAGTGTAACACAGAAGCAGAGAGCAGAATGGTGGTCACCAGGGGCTGGGGGGTAGACAAAATGAAGAGTTCCTATTTTAACGGCTCTAAAGTTTCAGTTATGCAAGATAATAAGTTCTTGAGGTCTGCTGCTTAACATTGTGCATATAGTTAACAAAACTGTAATATACACTTAACTTTTTAAGAAGGTAGATCTCGTAAGTGTTCTTACACAATAAAAAACAAAGTAGTATTTGTTAGATTCTGCTTGCTATAGAAAAGTGTTTTTTCACTTAGTTATCTGCTGTGTTATTTTATTTGCTATTGCTAAAGTTATCTCCCGTATTTGTCATAGGCAATTGAATTTGATTATTAGCATTGAGGAAATTAAATCACTGTCTATGGTCTCACTGTGAAGACTTCATGTAAATTAATATATTCTCCAGGCAATTAGGAAGTATCTCAGATTATGGTCCAGATTTTCTTTTCTTTTTTTTTTTTGAGATGGAGTCTCGCTATGTGGCCCAGGCTGGAGGTGTGCTGGTGGCTCATGTCTGTAATCCCAGCACTTTTGAAGGCTGATGTGGGCAGATCACCCGAGGTCAGGAGTTTGAGACCAGCCTGGCCAACATGGCGAAAACCCATCTCTACTAAAAATAGAAAAATTGCAGGTTCAGATTTTCTAAATCTGGATCTAGATTTTTTTCCTTGCTAGGCATACAGAAAATAAAAATTATTTTCTGTGACAGGTTTTTGAAAATAAAATTTGAAATCTTACTATTCTACCAAGTTAAAAAAAAAAAAAAGAGGAATGTGTGTTTGAGAATTGTATGGGCAATCTTGATTTAAATATTCTTTTCTTACTCAGATTTGGAATATTCATGAAGCTGCTTCCATATCAGACAAGTAAATGAGATTTTTTTCCAAATGAAAATGGTCTATTAAAGAGTTGGAAAAGAGTGCTTCACCTATTATATTTCCTGGGTTGCAATGACTGTGAATCATATTTAGACCTAGAAAAAGTAGCAGATAGAGTCGATCAACTCTGAGTAGTAAAGGCAGAAAGCCTAGACATTTTTTTGTTTTAATTCTGTTTATGTGGTATATCACATTTATTGACATGTATATGTTAAACCATTCCTGCATCCCTGGATGAAACCCACTTGATCATTGTGAACTATCTTTTTGATATGCTTTTGGATTCAGTTAGCTAGTATTTTGTCAAGGACTTTTTGCATCTATATATTCATCAGGGATGTTAGTCTGTAGTTTTATTAATTTTTTTTGTTATGTCCTCTCCTGTTTTTGGTATTAGGGTGATGCTGGCTTCATAGAATAATTTAGGGAAGATTCCTTCTTTCTCTATTTTGTGGAATAGTGTCTGCAGGATTGGTACCAATTATTCTTCAAATGTCTGATAGAATTCACCTGTGAATTGTCTAGTCCTGGACTTTTATCGTTGGTAAGTTTTTTTTGGTACCATTTCAATCTCACTACTTATTATTGGCCTGTTTATGGTTTCTAATTCTGACTGGTTTAAGCTAGGAGGGTTGTATATTTCCAGGAATTTATCCATCTCCTCCAGATTTTCTAATTTATGCATATAAAGATGTTCATAGTAGCCTTGAATGATCTTTTGTATTTCTGTAGTGTCAATTGTAATATCTCCCATTTCATTTATAATTGAGTTTATTTGGATCTTCTCTCTTGGTTAATCATACTAATGGCGTAACTGTTTTATTTATCTTTTCAAAGAACCGGCTTTTTGTTTCATTTATCTTTTGTATTTTGTTTGTTTCAATTTCATTTAGTTCTGCTCTTATCTTAGTTACTTCTTTTCTTCTGCTAGGTTTGAGTTTAGTTTGTTCTTGTTTCTCTAGTACTGTGAGGTGTGACCTTAGATTGTCTATTTGTGCTCTTTCAGACTTTTTGATGTAGGCATTCAAGGCTATGAAGTTTCCCCTCAGCACAGCCTTTTCTGTATCCCAGAGGTTTTGATAGGTTGTGTCACTATTATCATTCAGTTCAAAGAATTTTTAAATTTTGTCTTGATTTCATTGTTGACCCAATGATCATTCAGGTGCAGTTTATTTAATTTCCATGTATTTGCATGGTTTTGAATATTGAAGTTTCCCACTATTATTGTGTTGCTGTCTATCTCATTTCTTAGGTCTAGTAGTCATTGTTTTATAAATTTGAGAGCTCCAGTTTTAGGTGCACATATATTTGGTATTGTGATACTTTCCTGTTGAACAAGGCCTTTTATCACTATATAATGTTCATCTTTTATCCTTTATAATACTGTTGCTTTAAAGTTTGCTTTGTCTGATATAGGAATAGCTACTCCTGCTTGCTTTTCATGTCCATTTGAATGGAATGTCTTTTTCCACCCCTTTACCTTAAGTTTATGTGAGTCCTTATGTGTTAGGTGAGTCTCTTAAAGACAGCGGATACTTGTTTGGTGAATTCTTATTCATTCTGCCATTCTGTATCATTTTTTTTTTCTCTGAGGTGGAGTCTTGCTCTGTCACCCAGGCTAGAGTGCAGTGGGGTGATCTCGGCTCACTGTAACCTCCATTTCCCAGGTTTAAGTGATTCTCCTGCCTCAGCCTCTTGAGTAGGTGGGATTATAGGCACCTGCTACAACGCCTGGCTAATTTTTGTATTTTTAGTAGAGACGGTGTTTTACCATCTTGGCCAGGCTAGTCTTAAACTCCTGACCTCGTGATCCACCCACCTTGGTCTCCCAAAGTGCTGAGATTACAGGTGTGAGCCACTGCACCTGGCCCATTCTGTATCTTTTAAGTGGAAGATTTAGGCTTTTACATTCCATGTTAGTTTTGAGATGGGAGGTACTATTCTATTCATTGTGCTATTTGTTGCCTGCATACCTTTTTTTTTCTTTATTGTTGTTTTATAGGTCCTGTGAGACTTATGCTTGAAAGAGGTTCTGTTTTGATGTATTTTGAAGATTTGTTTCAAGATTTAGAGCTCCTTTTATCAGTTCTTGTAGGGATGGCTTGGCAGTTTTTTAATTTTTAATTTTTGTTTTTTTGAAACAGCATATAACTCTGCTACCCAGGATAGAGTGCAGCGGTGCTATCATGACTCACTGTGGCCTCAACCTCCCAGGCTCAAGCAATGCTTCCACCTTAGCCTCCTGAGTAGCTAGGACTATCAGAACACCACCATACCCAGCTAATTGTTGTACCTTTTGTAGATATGGGGTTTCACCATGTTGCCTAGGCTGGTCTGGAAATACTGAGCCCAGTTGATCTGCCTGCTTCAGCCTCCCAAAGTGCTGGGCTTACAGGCATGAACCACCATGCCTAGCGTAAACTTTAATAATTTAATTTAATCAAACAATTATGGACAGAAAGCCTTAAACACCGTGTTCTTAGTATGATGACAAGTTTCTATTAAGTAGTCAAATCATTTTGGCCCACACAGGATGAAGAGCTAGAAAGCAAAGGCAGAAGAGGATCTAAATAGAGACCGGGAAAGAGTCGTTTCCTTAAACTACTTCTGGGTAAGGGTCTCTAATATTTAGTAGAGGAAAAACCGGTAAATACCTCATAGTACAAAACCCCTTTATTGGCAAGAATGTTGCTTTTGTAATTCATTCAACTTTAGAGGGAATTTCCTGAATGCAGGCCACTGCCATAGGGCTGTAGGAAATATCAAGTAAAAATGCAACATCGCTTAGAGAACTTGCAAATATAATAGAAGCCATGAGACATGGATATAAATGTATAACATATAAAGCTTGACAAGAAAGATAAAGAGAAGAGAACTAAAAGTGAGATTATATTTAGCTGGATAAATAAAAGAATGTTTCACATAGGAAACGATCCTTACTCAAATCATAAATCATCAATTTAAAATTAAAAGGAGTCTTGGAGGTGACTTAGTCTGATCCTCTGAGGCAGTGAAAATGGTGATGAAAGTTTGTTAGGGGCAGATAGTACTAAGGACAGAACCATTTTATTTTAGAGTAATTTGACAGTTACAGAAGAGTGGGAAAGATAGTACAGGGAGTTCCTGTGTATTCTTTACTTAATTTGCCCTACTGTGAGAGTACTGTGGTGCATTTTCCAAATCTACAAAATTAACGTTGGCACAATACTATTTTTATTGTATAAATTTAAGGTTTATAACGTGAGGTTTTGCTGTACATAGTCATAATGAAATGATACTATAGGTAAGCAAGTTAACATGTCCATCACTTTCCATATTTTTATTTCTATAGTAAGAGCATCTACTGTCAGTAAATTTTCAGTATTGCAATACTGTTATTAATGATAGTCCTCCTACTGTACAGTGGATCTCTTGACCTGTTCATCCTATATAACTGCAAGTTTGTTGCCTTTGACCTATGTCTCCTCATTTCCTCATCTTTCCTGGCCATGGTATGGACCATTATGCTGTTAAAGCAAACTAAATATGGCCTGAGAAGAACTCCACACTTCTATATTTGAGTCCTTGTGGATGAACTGTAACCTAGCTTAATAGACAGACAAAACTGAAAACCTAACTTAGGAGTATGCACCTGTAACAATAACTGAGTCTTAGCCAATCCCAGTGGCCATACTTCAACCACTCATAGACTGCTAAGTGTTCAAACTGTATTCAAATAAGGCAAATGTCAACCTGTAACCAATCTAGTTGCTTCTGTACTTCACTGCTGATTTGTTTGTCATTTCCTTTTTTTTTTTTTTTTTTTTTTTGTCTATAAATCTTCTTCCACCATGTAGCTGCGCTGGAGTCTCTGTGAATCTGCTGTGATTCTGGGGGCTGCCGGATTTACAAATCGTTCATTGCTCAATTAAACTTTAAATTTAATTCTGCTGAAGTTTTTCTTTTATCAATATTCTATATGTATTCATCTTTTTTTTTCAGATTCCACGTACAAGTAAGTCCATATAGTGTTTGTCCTTCCGTGTCTGGTTTATTTCACTCAGCATAATGTCTTGTTCTCTGGGTTCATCCGTGTTGTTATAAATTACAGGATTTTCTTCATCCTTAAGGATGAATAATATTTCATTGTATATATACATAGTACCCTAATTAGTTTAATCCATTTTTGATCAACAGACACTTCGGTTGTTTTTATGTCTTGGCTATTGTGAGTAATGCTACAATGAACATGGAGGTGCTGACACCTCTTGGAGTTGCTTATTTCATTTTCTTTGGGTATGTACCCAGATAAGAGATGGCTGGAGTATATGGTAGTATTATTTTTAATTTTTAAAGAGACCCCTATACTTTTTTCCCTATGGCTGTAACAATTTACACTCCCATACACAGTGGGCAAAGGTTCTCTTTTCTCCACAACCTCGCCCACACTTGTTTTCTCTTGACTTTTTGATAATGGCCACCCTAACAGGTATGAGGTGATTATGGAAAACATCCAACAAATGTCTGATGAATACTTACAATGCAAGGCCTTTCTATAGGTGCAGGCAGATAATGCTACTTTCTCTTCCCTACAGCACTTCCTTCTTAATCAGTACTTTTTTGCTAAAAACAGGAAGATAGAATAGGGAGGAAGGCAAATATATAATGCCAGGTGGATTCTTTTGAATAGGATTCCATAGGGAAAGTTCCTAGTAATAGAAAAAAATAATTTTTAACATACAGTGTAAGCAAGTTGCTTGGGGTGTGGTAAGTAGGAGAAGTACATATGAATGTAATGTTTGGCATTTCAGTATAGGCTAAAAAAATGAGATATATAGCATATGTTTCAGAGTAGTTCCATATTGCTATCATATTGCTGCAAATGTATCACTCTGTTGTTACAGTTACCACAGGTAAATGCCATTTGGAATATCTGAAGATGGAAATCACTCTTTCTCAATGATAACAGAAGTAATTTCACTTGTTTCTGCTAGGCAGCTCAATTGGAATTATATTTCAAAATAAATATTTTCTGAGAAGACTGACATGAAATCCACGATTTCCCTCATACAGGGGATTTTTTTTTTTTTAAAAATGAACCTGACAAATTGGACCATTAATCTGCAGAGAATGAAACCATTACTTTCAAAAGAACCAGCAACTCTGTGTACTTATAATTGTCCTTTATGTTTGAAGACTGTAAGATCCAACCCACTCACATAGCTGGCAAATTTGGCTCTTAAAAATTTGCTTTTTGGTGAAAAGTTATAGCTATGAGGCATGAGATTGTGGCAAATTCAAGAACCTGTGTTTGAATGCATCCATCACGCTTGCTCAGGAATTCATTAGTTGTCTTTAAATGAAGTAATTCTTTATATTATGGATTGGTTTTGTTTTTCACTCCTACATCTAATTTTGTCAGTGCTGTCTTGCTCATCAAAACCTTCTTTATGTTTCTTGATGGAGATCAAATGAAATTAGTGAAGTCTAGTGGGGAAACAGTTAAACTCACAAATGAATTAGCATTCAAAGCTAAGGTGGCAAATTCCTTGCTTTTCACCCACATTGCTTTGCCTTTTTATTCTCTGCAAATGGGCTGGAATTGAGCAATAAGAACCTGTGGCAGTTTTTTTATTCCAGATTTACTTAAGCACAATTTTGGAGCTTAATATTCACTCTTTTATGTCATCTATACTTTCTACTACCCCGCCCTCATGAAATCCATCAACAAAGAAAAAAAATTCGTAGCCATTTGTTGTTATTCTATTTCACTTGTCATAATAGTTGTGTGGTCAGGACCAGGGATCAATCCATAGGGCTGGTTCTCTAAAACCTTATTCTTTCCAGGCAGCCCTTGCTGAGAGCTAGATGAGTCATACGCTGAATGTAGGCTTCAGTAAGCAAAATACCAAGAAGTCACTGGAAAGTGGATGTGCCCACTGTGTGCTAACATGCAGGGAGGGGGTGATTATCCCAAATATGAGTAATGTATTCTCTCTGCAGGTGTTACTTTCTTGAGAGAATTGCAACTAGGCCAGCTCTTTCCAATCTTCCCTACTGAGGATAGGCTTTTCCTCAACCGCTCCTTGCTGGCACAGTGAGATGGATTTGATGGCTTTGAGGGTGTTTTTCCTACTTTTATTTTATAGAAATAAAATATTTTAATTAATAAATAAAATAAAATTAATATCTTTTCCTGCTTATATTTATTTACCCTAAGAAAAATATGACTTCTATTACAACTCTTTTATATGACTTCTATCCTACTTACTACATCCCAAGTAACTTGCTTACACTGGATGTTAAAAATGATTTTTTCTTAATACTAGGAACTTTCCCTATGGAATTTTCTTTAAAAGAATCCACTGGGCATCATATATTTGCCTTCTTCCCTATTCTATCTTCCTGTTCCTAGCAAATATTAGAATAAAATATTTTAAAAATAAAATTAATAAAATATATTTTCCTACTTATATTTCCAGGTAAATAAGGAAGAAATGAATGAGTCTCCCATTACTTTAGTTGCTGCAGCAAATGCTGCTCTAGGTGTCTTGTGGTGACCTCCTTGCCTTCCATCTCTTTGGTGGGTAGGATGGGGAACTAGGAAGTTTCGAAAGATGTTTTCCTGATTCCACTTCTTCTATAATAATAATTTTCTTTACACTGACCATGTGTCTTTAGTTAGAGAAGTGTAGTTATATTAGTAAAGTTTAAACTTCAAGTATCACAAAACCTGTACAATTTGAAAAACAAACCCCCAAAATTTAAGGAAAGGGCTTGGGATTATTTTTTATTTTTCATTTTTTTCAAATTGAACAATAGAATAACATGCTGAGAAAGTGCACTGTTATTATGCATTGTTCTGAATAGACTGACACCATATTAAGGAGGCATTAGAGTAATGAGTGATTCACTATTTTAAAAAATCCATATATTGAATACTTTTAATCAATATGCTACAAATTCTGCTTTACAAGTGTCAATTTCATGAGTGTTCTGCATCCTAAAAAGCATAAATTCATCTAACTTAGATTTTGCTCATATGTTTCAGTTGAACTGTTTCTGCCTTCCCATTTTAATATTTGGCTGAGTTTTGTTCCAGACATGTCAAAGACCTGGCCTAGGGAGATAATGATTAATTTACTGAAGAAAATTTACAATACGGAAATCAAGCAGAAATTTAGAGTAACAAGCCCATGTCAATTTCAATTGATTCATTTTAATGAAGTAATATTTTTTTCCAAATGGAGATACCAAACTACATTTTTATAAAATAAAAGTAATTATTATCCACCATTTGGTATAAGCACATGATTGATTGTTAACTCAAAGCGGGACAGAACATTTTACTTAGCTATAACTTCATTTAATGTTAGGTTAAGCCTTATGCCATTGATGATACTCAGCCAAATACATATTTGACACTTAATGCTTTAAAAATAAGAACCAAAGAACTTTACTCCTTTCATTTCCATACAATAAATCTTTGCTAGGTACTTACGTTGTATCAGGTTTTAAGGCTATGTACTTTACTTACAGAGGTGCCTATCAAGCCATTTATCAAAGCACATAGGGACTCACTAACAGACCCCAGATTGAAATATAAAAATGTTGAATGAATAATCAATTTTAAAATAATAATTCATTTCAATGAGTCCTAATATTTAGATAAAATACATTTATAACCACTGTACAAAATTAGCATATATAGGTAATAAAACATTAACAACAAAAGAAAAAAAATCCTTATAAGCCCATTACCCAGAAGTAACCACTGTTATACTCTCTGACTCTTTCAACTTGCTATTGTTCTTTAATAAAAATAAGATCATATTGTTTTCTAATACGTTTTTCCCATTAATGTATGGGAAAAACTCTGCACAACAATAAATATTCTTTGCTTATATTCATTTTAAGTGAGTGTCTCATATTATATTTTTGGGTTACTTGAAACTTTATTGTGGTTGCTAATTATAGAGCCCATTGAGAGACAGGAAGTCCTAATTTTCTTACTCATTACTGTTCAAAGACTGGTCTATGGAGTAAGGCCAGTCTGAAAACTGGTTATAAGTCATCTATTATAGTTTGTTCAACCTGCTATAAAAAATACCACGGATTTGGATAGCTTATAAACAACAAAAATTTATATTTCACAGCTCTGGGGGCTGGGAAGTCAAAGATCAAGGCACTATCAGATTTGGTGTATGATGAGGACCTATTTCCTTGTTTATAGGTGCCCATCATTTTGCTGTGTCATCACATGATAGAAGGGGAGAGGGATCTCTTTGGGCGTTTTTAAAAAAGGAACAAATCACTTCCTGAAGGCCTTACCTTTAAATATTATCACATTGGAGATTATGTGATCCTGACTATTCTTACTTATAACCGGCAGATAAACATCTAGTCCCTACGGACATAAAGATGGCAACAATAGACAGTGGAGACTACTAAAGAGGAAAGGGAGAGAGGGGGGCAAGGGTTGAAAAACTAACTATTTTTCAACAAAGGGAACAAATCACCTACTGAAGGCCTTACCATCAAATATTATCACATTAGGGATTATATTGTCTATGGAACACATTGTCTATGGCATTGTATGTAACAAAGTACATATATCAATGGACGATTTGCCTTTACAACTTTTTTTTTTTTTTTTTTTTTGCCTGGGTGCAGTGGCTCACACTTGTAATCCCAGCACTTTAGGAGGCCAAGGCAGGCAGATCACTTGAGGTCCAGAGTTCAAGACCCACCTGACCAACATGGAGAAACCCATCTCTACTAAAAATGCAAAAAATTAGCCAGGTGTGGTGGCACATGACTGTAGTCCCAGCTACTCGAAATGCTGAAGTAGGAGAATGGCTTGAACCCAGGAGGCAGAGGTTGCAGTGAGCTGAGATTGTGCCATTGCATTCCAGCTTGGGCAACAAGAGCGAAACTCTGTCTCAAAAAAAAAAAAAACAAGTTTTTTTTCTTTTTAAATTTTAATTTTTGATTTGAGGGTACATATACAGGTTTGTTATCTGGATATATTTTGTGATGCTGAGGTTTGGAATACAAATGATCCCATCACCTACGTATGAATCACAGTACCCAACAGTTAGTTTTTCAACCCTCGTCCCCCTCTCTCCCTCTCCCCTTTAGTAGTCCCCATTGTCTATTGTTGCCATCTCTATGTCCGTAAGTACTGGATGTTTATCTGACAGTTATAAGTAAGACTAGTCAGAATTTGGTTTTCTGTTCTTGTGTTAATTTGCTTAGGATAATGGCCTTCAGCTGCATCCGTGTTGCAGCAAATGACATGATTTGTTCTCTTCTATGGTTGCATAGTATTCCATGGTCAATATGTACCATATATTCTTTATCCAGTCAACTGCTGATAGGCACCTAGGTTGATTCCTTGATTTTGTTATCAGAAATACTGCTGTGATGAACATGTGAGGGCACGTGTCTTTTAGATAGAATGATTTGCTTTCTTTTGGATATATAGCCATTAATTAGATTGCAGGTGAAATAACATTTCTGTTTTAAGTTCTTTGAGAAATCTCAAACTACTTTCCATAGTGGCTGAACTAATTTACATTTCCACCAACAGTGTAGGAGCATTCCATTTTCTCCACAGCCTTACCAACGTCTGTTGTTTTTTGATGTTTTAGTCACACTGATTCTGATTGGTGTGAGATGCTATCTCATTGTGGTTTTGTTTTGCATTTCTCTGATGCTTAGTGATGATGAGCATTATTTCATGTTTCTTGTATGTCTTCTTTTGAGAAGTGTCTGTTCATGTATTTTGCCCATTTTTTAAATGGGGTTCTTTGTTTTTTCCTTGTTCAAAAAAGTTCCAAATGGATTCTAGTTATTAGACCTCTGTCAGATACAGTTTGTGAACATTTTCTCCCTTTCTCTAGGTTCTCTGTTCACTCTGTTGATAGTTTCTTTTGCTGTGCAGAAGCTGTTTAGTTTAACTAGGTCCACTTGTCAATTTCTGTTTTGGTTAGAATTACTTTTGAGAATTTAGTCATCAATTCTTTTCCCAGGCTGATGTCCAGAATGGTGTTTCTTAGGTTTTCTTCTAGAATTCTTACAGTTTGAGGTCTTACATTCAAATTTTTAATCTATTTTCAGTTAATTTTTGTATATGGTTAATTTTTATATATGGGATCCAGTTTCATTCTGCATATGGCTGACAGCTATCCCAGCAATATTTATTACTTAATAGGCAATTCTTTCTTCATTGCTTATTTTTGTCAACATTGTTGAAGATCAGATGGTTTTAGATGTTCTACACATCAGACGGAATAGGCTTCATTTCTGGGTTCTCTATTCTGTTCCACTGGTCTATGTGTCTGTTTTTGTAAGAGTACCATGCTGTTTTGGTACTGTAGCCATATAGTGTAGTTTGAAGTTGTGTAATGTGACACCTCTGCCTTTGTTCTTTCTGCTTAGGATAGCTTTGGCTATTTTGGCTCTTTTTTTCAGTCTGTATACATTTTAGAATAGTTTTTTTTTCTAGTTCTGTGAAAAATGATGTTTGTAATTTGATAGAAATAGTATTAAATGTATAGACTGCTTTGGGCAGTAGGGCCAATTTAATGATATTGATTCTTCTAATCTATGAGCATGGAATGTTTTTCCATTTGTGTGTGTCATCTGATTTCTTTTTGAAGTATTTTGTAGTTCCTCTTGTGAAGATTTTCACCTCCTTGTTTAGATGTACTTCCAGGTATTCTTTTTTTGTGTGTGTGGCTATTATAAATAGGATTGCACTTTTGATTTGGCTCTCAGCTTGAATGTTATTGGTGTATAAAAATGCTGCTAATTTTTTTACGTTGATTTTGTATCCTGAAACTTTGCTGAAGTCGTTTATCAGTTCCAGGAGGCTTTTGGTGGAGTGTTTAGGGTTGTCGATGTATAGAATCATCTTGTCCATGAAGAGAGATAGTTTGACTTCTTTTCCTATTTGGTTGCCTTTTATTTCTTTCTCTTTCCTGATTGCTCTGGGTACCAATTCCAGTACTATGTTGAATAGGAATGGTGAGAGTGCATATCCTTGTTTTGTTCCATTTCTCAAGGGGAATGCTTCCAGTTTTTGTCCATTCAGTATGATGTTGGCTGTGGGTTTGTCATAGATGGCGCTTTTATTTTGAAGTATGTTCCTTTGATGCCTAGTTTTTTGAGGATTTTTATTCACAAAACGTTATTGGATTTTACTGAAAGCTTTCTCTGTGTTTGAGATGATCATATTGTTTTTGTTTTTAATTCTCTTTATGTGGTGAGTCACATTTACTGATTTGTGTACATTGAATCAACCTTGCATTCCAGGAATGATGCCTATTTTATCATGGTGAATTAGCTTTTCTAATGTGTTTTTGAATTCAGTTTGCTATAGTTTTGTTAAAGATTTTTGCATCTATTTTCATCAGGAATATTGGCCTATAATTTTCTTTTTTTCACTGTGTCTTTGCCAGGTTTTGGTATTGGCCTGATGCTGGCTTTGTAGAATGTGTTAGAAGGGACTCCTTTCTTCTTGATTTTTTGAAATATTTGCAGTAGCATTGGTACCAGCTCTTTGTACATCTGGTAGAATTTTGCTGTAAATCTATCTGATCTAGGGCTTTTATTGATTGATAGTTATTATTATTACTGATTCAATTTCAGAACTTGATATTGGTCTGTTCAATGTTTCAATTTCTTCTTGATTCAATCTTAGGAAATTGTATGTTTCCAAGAATTTATCATTTCCTCTAGATTTTCTAGGTTTTGTGTGTAGAGGGGGTTCATAATGGTCTCTGAGGATTTTCCGTGTTTTAGTGGGATCAGTTGTAATGTCACCTTTGTCATTTCTGATTGTGCTTATTTAGATTTTCTCTTTTCTTTTATTTGTTAATCTAGTGTATCAATCTTGTTTATCCTTTCGAAGAATCAACTTTTAGTTTTGTTGATTCTTTGCATGGATTTTTTGGTCTCAATTTTATTCTCAGTGTTTGCTCTGATTTTCGCTGTTTCTTTTCTTCTGAGAGCTTTGGGCTAAGTTTGTTCTTGTTTTTCTAGTTCCTCTAGATGTGATGTTAGATAGTTAATTTGAGATCTTTCTAACTCTTTCAGGTATGCATTCAGCACTATAAACTTTTCTCATAATACTGCTTTTGCTGAATCCCAGAGATTTTGGTATGTTGTGTCTCTGGTTTCCATTATTTCTAAAAATTTTAAATTTCTGCCTTGATTTAATCATTTAACCAAAAGTCATTCAGGATCAAGTTGTTTAATTTCTGTGTAATTGGGTAGTTTTAAGAGATTTTCTTGGTATTGATTTCTATTTTTATTACACTGTGGTTTGAGAGTATGGTTGGTATGATATTTATTTTACTGAGACTTGCTTTATGGAAGAGCATGTGGTCAGTCTTGGAGATGAGAAGAATACAATGTGCAGATGAGAAGAATACGTACTCTGTGGTTCATGGGTTGAGTGTTTTGTAGACCTTCATTAGGTCTAGTTGGTCAAATGTTGAGTTTAAGTCCAGAGTTTCTTTATTAATTTTCTGCCCTGATGACCCATCTAATGATGTCATTTGGGGGGTTTAAGACCCCTACTACTATTGCGTGGCTGTCTAAGTCTTTTAGCAGGCTTATAAATCTGGTTGCTCCAATGTTGATGCATACATGTTTAGGAGAGTCAAGTCTTCTTGTAGAATTGAACCCTTTATAATTACGTAATGCCCTTCTTTGTCTTTTTTTTTTTAACCATTGTTGGTTTAAAGTATGTTTTATCAGGTATAAGAATAGCAACCCCTGCTTTTTTTTTTTTTTTTTAAGGGATGGGATCTTCCTATGTTGCCCAAGCTGATTTTGAACTCTTGGGCTCAAGCGATCTTCCTGCCTTGGCCTCCCAAAGTGCTGGGATTAGAGGTGTGAGCCACTGTTCCTGGCCTGTGATCCCTGCTTTTAATTTTTCTCTGTTTGCATGGTAGATCTTTCTCAAACCCTGTACTTTGAGTCTTTACATGTAAGATGGGTTTAATGAACACAGAAGACTGATGAGTCTTATACATTATTTTCAGGCTTAATTCACTTTGTTTTTCTTGTATAAAAGCCCTATGTTGTAGCTACAGCTGGACCCTGGGTTCTCTGCATGGAGACTCTAGCGTGGGTCTTGATGAGGTGGTCAGTGAATTTCTGATAGGGAGACTTGGGGAATACAGTCTCCTTTCAGAGGTGGGGGGCATCAGGTAGTTGTAGGTCTTAGAGATGGCATCGAAGTTGGCCTTGGTGAAGTTGCCCAGGGTGGCAGTGCAACCCTGGCTGAGATGTAGCAGTCATTGATACCAGCCATCATGAGCATCTTCTTGGGCACAGGCCCAAAACAATACAAGTGGTCCTGGAAGCAGGGATGAGGCACACCAGCACAGAGCCATAGCAGCCTGTCACCTTGCAAGGGATAGTGTTGGGCTTGGATCTTCTTCCCCCCCCCCTCAGTGGCCTCTGCACATGGGGACAATGGAGAAATTGGCCAGGATGATGGCACTGCAGTTGGCAGTGGCTCGCTCCTTGAACACCCAGACAGACATAGCCATTGTAGTCCCCAGTGGCAGCAAACACCTTGAACCTAGTGCGCTGGCCAGCTTGGGTCTGCTTCTGCATAGGCATAATCTTCAAATCCTCTTCCTTGAGAGAGGCCCCCAGGAAAAAGTCAATTATCTCAGATTCCTTGATGGGCAGGGAGAAGAGATAGATCTCCAGGGGGACTTGATCTTTATGTCCTTGAGCAGGCGGCCCAGCTTGGTGACAGGCATCCACTCCTTATCCTCGGCCTTACCTGGTGAGCTCTGTAGTCTCTGCACCATCCTCAGCCTGCCCTGGGATGCCACTGCCGAAACCTCCATGGAAGCACTGTGGTTCCCCATCCTAGGGCCCCTGGGACCCTCTGCAACCGCGTCTGCCGTTTGGTGTTTTCTCCCAGTGTTATCCACCATTTGGTGTTTTCTCAGAGGAGAAGCACATCTTGTATTTTTATCAACCTTGCCACTCTGTGTCTTTTAAGTGGTGCATTTAGACCATTAACATTTAAGGTTAATATTGATAAGTGAGGTTTTCATCCTACCATGAAGTTGTTAACTGGTTGCTTTGTGGTTTCTATTGTGTAGTTGTTTTACATGGTTTGCAGGCTATGTACTTGTGTGTTTTCATGGTCATAAGTACCATTCTTTCATTTCTGTGTTTTGAACTCCCTTAAGGATCTCTCTTAAGGCTAGTCTAGTGATAATGAATTCCCTTAGCACTTGGTTGTCTGGAAAATATTTTATTTCTTTTTCAGTTATGAACCTTAGTTTGGTGAGATATAGAATTCTTGCTTGGAATTTCTTTTCTTTAAAAATGCTGAAAATAGGCCCCAAATCTCTCCTGGCTTGCAAGGTTTCTGCTGACAAGTCTTCCATTAGCCTGATGAGGTTTTGCTTTTTATATTATCTGCTCTTTTTCCCCTAGCAGCATTTAAGATTTCTTCTTTAGCATTGACCTTGGTCAGTCTGGTGGCTACATAGTTTGTAGTCTACACGGCTTGATATTTGTTTTGCATAGCATCTCACAGGTATTCTCTGAATGTCTTTTATCTGGACATCTACCATACTAGCTAGATTAGGGAAGTTTCTTGAATTATTCCCTCACCTATATTTTCCAGGTTGTTTGCTTTTTTCCTTCTTCCTCAGAAAAGCCAATAATTCCCTAAATCATGAGGACTGTTCATTTTAAAAATTCTTCTTTTTTATTTTTGCCATATTGGGTTAGTTCAAAAGACCAGGCTTCAACCTCTGAAATTCTTTCTTCTGCTTGGTTCAGTCTATTGATAAAGGTTTCATTTGTATTTTGGAATTTCTTAGGTGAGTTTTTCAATTCTAGTCACTCTGATTGATTTCTTTTTAAGATGTTTATCTTTCTGTTCACTTCTTGGGTTGCTTTAGAAGTTCCTTTTTGTTGATCGTCAACCTTGTCTTAGATCTGAATGAACTTCCCTGCAATCCATGCTTTGAACTTTTATTTATTATTTTTGAGTTTTCATTTTTGGCTAGGGACCATTGCTAGAGAGGTAGCTCAATCTTTTGGTGGTTTCACTATATTCAGACTTTTTATGGTGCTAGAATTCTTGTGCTGGTTGCATCTCATCTGGAGACACTGGCACTTCTAATTTTTGTAATTTTTTTCATACAGTTAGTGCTTTTTTAAAAAAATTCTTTCCTTATAATGTTACTACTATTACTCTGTTTCCCTTCTCTCACTCCTTGTGGGATGTGACTGTAGAGAATGCTGAGTAGGGTCTTTTGGTTTTGCTTCTATAGCACTATGCACTTCTTCCAATGGGTTTTATATTGGGCTGTAAATATTGTCCTCCAAGCCTGTAAATAACATTTACAAATAAGACCCAGCTGTGGCCAAAGCGGCTGGGTATGTACTTGGTCCCCGTTTAGAATTGGAAGTTCTCTGTTGCCCCAGGCAATGAGTTGATTCATAGAATACATATTGGTCTGAAGTCCCTGCTCTGCCCTGCAGGGACAGGATCCACAAAGGGTGGGCCAGTTGGGCAGGCTGCCTGTAGGTCTCCTGATGCAGGCACAACTACCAATGCCAAGTGAGAATCAAGTGGGTGGCTACCAGGTACCCAGAGATGTGTCTAAATGTGGGATCAGGAAACCACCTTTGTTCCATGTTCTGTGTTTCAAGTTCCTAATCCAGGAGAGTGGGTGCTTCAGATGCTTGCAGATCTTCCTGGGTGTGGCGCATAGAGGGCCTTCCTGCACCAATATCTACAAACAGAAGAGGTTGTGCAACTCAGACTGCCACATCTGGGAAATAGGTATTCCAAATGCCTGGAGATCTGCCTGAGCATGAAGCAGAGAGGGCCTTGCTATATTATGATCTATGTCCATAAATGGTGGGGCAGCTCAGGCTGCTGAACCAGATGGCTGGATGCTCAGAATGTCTGGTTATCTGCCTGAGTATGAAGAGAGAGGGCTTCCTTGCACCAAGATCTCCAGACAGTCTTGATGGTCCTGGTGAGCAATGCTCCAAAAGTCTAGAGATCTGCCTGAATGTGGATCAGAGAGAGCTGCAAAAAGGTCTCTGCACAGGAGGGATGGGGTGACTCTGGCTGCTGAACTAAGCAAGTAGGTTGTCTGGAGATCTTCCTGGGCATGTAGCAGAGAGCGTCCCTCTGCACCAGTCTCTGTACAGGAATGGTAGGTGGCTCAGGCTACCAAAGCAGGAGAATGGGTGCTCTGAATGCCTGGAGATGTGCCTGGGCATGGAGCAGAGAGACCCTCTCTGTGACAGAATATATATCTAGAAAGGGTGGTGTAACTCAGGCTGCTGGTACAGGCAAGCAAGTGCTGCAAATGCCCAGATTTCTGCCTAGGGACGGAGCAGGGAGGGCTCTGCTGCACCACAGTCTTAGAAGAGGAGGATGGGGACCCAGCAATGGCACGCATGGATCAGTTCCAGATTGCCAAGCTGGCCCTTCTGCTGCTCAGAAGAAACTGCAACTGTAGCAGCTCTCCTCCTGCCTGTGATGTGGGAATCACAATTCCAGTGCCTACTGCTGAGGCACTTTTCACAGTTCTAGCTGTGGAGGCCCCCACCCCACCCCAGAGAAGATGCTCCAATATCTAGCCCAAGACTAAAGTGCCTCTGTAGCCATGCTGCTAGGGTACCAAAGAATGACTGACTTTGTATGCACTCAGATTTAAAAAGATGGCCTGCTCTCATCCTGGGTCTGGGAAAATGTCTGCCGCTTTTCCTGGTGTCTTTCCTTCACAGCATCTCCAAACCTCTCCCCAAGTTAACTCCAGGGCACAGGAGAAGCAAAATGATCTCTCTTGGCCTGGGTTGCCTGGATCTCCAGTGGAAAGGTGAGTCACAGAGGGAAGCTCTGCCTCTCTTACATACTGGGGCTTCACTTACTTTTATCAACTGGAAGCCATCACAGGGCTGTTTAAAACTGTCACAGCAATTTGCCAGATTATATTATGTTTATTTTTTGTGTGATAAGAAAAAACAAATTACTGCTTGTATTTTGTGTGTTTGCTTTAACTTTTCATAAGTTTATTTTTGATGAACATATTGGTACACAGTAGATTGGGGTGGGGGAGAAATCTTGATCCTTTGCCACATAGAGTTTAAAAAGTATAGCCAATCTGGCTAGTCTGACTAGAACTTCTTGGCCTGAAAATAATAGCCTGAGCCAAAGACTGGTTGATAGGAATGTTTTCAATGACAAGGCAGCTAAAATTTGGAGATGTTAGCATTTGGACCTATATGTGTTCTGCTATCCATGGTACTGAACCACCATTTCTCACGAAGGGCTGGTTATTTCTTCTAACCTTGGAATACTGGTAACTACAGACCAACATTTCTCAGAAATTCTCAATCAAGAGAAAAAAAAGAACCAATGGTGGTACATATTTGAGAAATATGAGGAAAAGAGAAAAACTGACACAGGTAAAGAGGCATTATACAGATAGACTGCAGAAAAGAAAAATAGATGCTTTGCTTATTTATTTACTAAGAAAATATAGCCAATCTTACCAAAATGCCAAAGAACAACAGATTTATATTCAGTACAGTGCAAAGCGGCATCACTGTTGACCTTAATAAACAAGTTATCTTTGAAGGAATGACAGAAGAGCTTGCCAAACAGGGATTTTATGACTGATGCCATGTCAGTTCAGTTACACAAAAGTTTTATAGTTTTCTTTTGTTTGTTTTGTGAAGTTATGGCAAATAATATAAAATCATGACTTATGAGTCATCATTAAATTAATAATTTCACATACTTTTGAAAGGTCTGTTATATTTTTGATAGCTAGAATTATTCTTATCCTATTATAGTTGGGGAAGTTACCCTTTATCAGCCTCTTGCCACATGTTATGAATATAGGAGATGCTCCATACATGATAGTGACTGAATAAGTTTGTCAGATCTTCTCTGCTAAGTTAAGGAAAAACAGGGGACACTGGTGTCTTTAGAAATTATATCAATAGACCACCTTGAGAAGAGAAAGGTAGGCCTTGGGGCTATGTCCTGCAGCAGAGATGTGAATGCTTCTTTGCAAAAACTCCTATTATTTTGAAATTGTCTGACTGTATCTGTGATTTTTGCAACCTTGAAGGGCCAAATTATTATGGATATAGTATAATTTATTTAATCAAACTCCTATTATTACTTAATTTCATTGTTTCACACTTTCATTGTGATAATCAGTGATTAATTGGCCGGAGAAATGATGAAAGTTAAAGGACAGGATGGAGCTACAATAAGTCTCCTATAGCTAAATCTTTGCACCCATATGATAGCTCTTTTAAATTTCAAAGCATTTCACAGACATTCACTTGATTGAAATTTTAGTAGTTCTTGAGAAACATCAACCAAATTTGGCCAGCTTGTTGAAAAGGCTACCATAAATTAAGTGATGTTTAAGTAGGTCTGTGTTTTGTTTAACATAATAACACCTACATATGTTGGAAAAAATTCCCATGCATTAATGTGAATAATGCTTTTGACATCATCTGTGAAAAATGTTCAGTGGCCAAGTGGATTTGTAAACTCCTGCGGAAAGCAGTTTCCCCTTTTCCAGGAAATACTGATCTTTGCTACTTTACCACTCACCCTGATAGAAAATAAAGAACTTACTTGTCCTCAGTCTTACATTTACTTATATGAGAGACCAAATGGGTTTATTTTAGTGGTACTTTGTTGCTTACATATGAAAACCAAAGTGTTGAATAGAAACCTAAAAGTATTTTGAAATTTTAATTGAAATTGAAAATTAGTGCATTTGAACTTAAGATATTTCAGCTGAGTTTATATTTGCTTTCAACTAAAAAGACAATAGTTAAACATTGTTAAAAGTGCTATGCAGTTGTGCTAATATTTGTTAAAATTTATTTCTAGAAATATGGGATGTAATTCTGCAAAGGGAACTTTACTGGACTACTCATTTTCAAGAGAGTAAATTCTGTAAATCCTGAATAAAAAGAAGAACCAAAGATATGCGTATTAACGGGGAATTCAGTGGCTACATTGTGACCAAGATACCACATATTCAGCAAAAGGACAGAACACTTTTGAGGATTTAGAAACTTAAGGCACAGAATAACATTCTGTTTTAAAAACAAATGAACAAACAAAAACAGCTGCTAACTACCAATGGCATTTTTTCACAGAACCAGGAAATAAACTATTTTAAATTCACATAGAGTAAGAAGAGTCTGAATAGCCAAGGCAATTCTAAATCAAAGTACAAAGCTGGAGGTATCACACTACCCAATTTCAAACTATACTACAGGCTACAATAATCAAAACAGCATGGTATTGGCACAGAAACAGATACATAGACAAATAGAACAGAATAGAGAGCCCAGAAATGATGTCACACACTTACATCCATCTGATTTTCAACAAAGCTGGCAAAAACAACCAATGAGGAAAAGACTCCATATTCAATAAATGGTGTTAGAATAACTGGCTAGCCATATGTGGAAGATTAAAACTGGACCCCTTCCTTACACCATATACAAAAATCAACTAAAGATGGAATAAAGACTTAAATGTAAAGCCTAAAACTATAAAAATCCTGGAAGACAACCTAGGCAATACCATCCGGGATATAGGAACAGGCAAAGATTTCATCGTGAAGACATCAAAAACAATTGCAACAAAAGCAAAAATTGACAAATTGAATCTAATTAAACTAAAGAAATTCTGTACAGCAAAACAACAACAACAAAAACAAATAAATGAAAATTATCAACAGAGTAAACAGACAACCTACAGAATGGGAGAAAATTCTTGCAAATGTGTATCTGACAAAGGTGTAATATCCAGCATCTATAAGCAACTTAAATTTAGAAACAAAAAACAGCCATATTAAAAAATGGGTAAAGAACATGAGCAGACACTCTTCTATAAAAGACATACATGCAGCTAACAAGCATATGAAAAAAGCTCAGCATCACTGATCATTAGAGAAATGCAAATCAAAACCACAATGACATGTGGTCTCACACCAATCAGAATGGCTATTATCCTAAAGTCAAAAAATAACAGACACTGACAAGGTTGCAAAGAAAAGGGTATGCTTATACATTGATGGTGGGAGTATAAATTAGTTCAACCATTGTGGAAGAGAGTGTGGCGATTCCTAAAACAGCTAAAAATAGAACTATCATTAAGCCCCACAACATTACTGGATATATACCCAAAGGAATATAAATTGTTCTGTCATAAAGACACATGCACATGTATGTTAATTGCAACACTATTAATAATAGCAAAGATATAGAATCAACCTAAATACCCATCAACAGTAGACTGGATAAAGAAAATGTGGTATATGTACATCATGGAATACTATGCAGCAATAAAAAATAATGAGATCATGTCCTTTGCAGAAACATGCATGGAGCTGGAGGCCATTATCTGCAGTAGTTATGTAAACTACTGCAGAAATGGAAAACCAAATACTGCATGTTCTCACTTATAAGTGGGAGCTAAATGATGAGAACACATGGAAACATAGAAGGGAACAACAGACACTGGACCCTACATCAGGGTGGAGGGTGAGAGGAGGAAAAGGATCAGGAAAAATAACAAATGGGTACTAGGATTATAATACCTGGATGATGAAATAATCTGTACAATAAACCCCTATGGCATGAATTTGTCTATATAACTAACCTGCACACATAACCCTGAACTTAAAATAAAAGCTAAAAAAGCAAAAACAAAAACAAAAAACAGCTATTGAGCTCAGTCTCATAATGAATGTTAGTGTCTAAAGAAGGTTGATTGGGGTCGGGCATGGTGGCTCACGCCTGTAATCCCAGGATTTTGGGAGGCCAAGGAGGGTGGATCATCTCCAGGATGATCAGGAGATCGAGATCATCCTGACTAACATGGTGAAACTTCATCTCTACTAAAAATACAAAAAGTTAGCTGGACTTTGTGGCACGTGCCTTAGTCCCAGCTGTTGGAGGCTGAGGTAGGAAAATCGCTTGAACCTGGAAGGCAGAGGTTGCAGTGAGCCGAGATCACGCCACTGCATTCCAGCCTGGGTGACAGAGCAAGACTCCATCTCAAAAATAAATAAATAAATAAATAAATAAATAAATAATTGATTGGCCATGGAACATCACTTAAGATTATTAACACCATGTTATAATATGCAGTATGAATATGGAGATGAGACATGCTTCTCTAGATTGAAAAAGCAGGTGTAAAAGAAATAATAAGAGTAGTAAACAGTTATTATCATAGTCTAGCATTCTTTTGTCTAGATTCCAAAACCTTGTACAAAGTTTTTCTAATATTAGTATTTTCCAAGGTAAAAAGCCAAATGCAAGATAATCACTTTGAAATTATCTGTATTTGTAGCAGTATAGAAAAACCATGAATTTCTTATCATGTTTTCATTTGCTTTGAAAATTGCATTCATATATAATTTGCTGTATCAAATCATAACAATTACCAGAACAATTGAAATTGTAACATTCTTTTAAAATAACAAGATCTGTCTTAGTTTGGCAATTTGGTTGCACACCTGCTAAAGTATTTTAATTACAGAGGAGATAACTGAATAGGACTCCTTATGTGAAATTTTTGAAAAGTTGAAGTGAGAAAAAGATCAAATAATTCATATTTTGAAGGGAGATAAATAATTATGTGGTATAGTTTTCCAAAAGGTATAATTTTGAAGGCAAATTCTTCCCAAAGTGAGTGAAATAACTAATTAATTGCTCCTGAGATGAAGAGGGATGACCCTCACTCTTCTCCTCTCTGAAACCCAGGTCCACTCTTTTAGGGACTAAAGGCAAAGTTTTGGTGGGACACAATTTTGATTTTTAGAATCTAACATGGCAGTGTTCAGGTAAATGTCCCTGAGGGAAATATCCACTTTTTAAGTTGAAGACCAACTGGTTGTTCCTGGGACAAGCCCCTATGCCACCCTTGCTCTGTGACTGCAAATAGTAACCATTCTGTCCTCTGAGTGACTAGAAGTTAAAAAAATTGATCACACATTTTTTATTGAGGTCAATATCAAAATATTGAATACAATTTTTAGGCATTAATTACTATTTCCATATATTCTATGAAAATTCTGTCTTCAACAAAGTCATATCTTTTTAGGATCATTTCAGAATTCAGCTTCACTGTGATCCAAATATTTTAATTCATTCATTCATTTACCTTTAATTGACAAATAAAAATTGTATATATTTATACTGTATGACATAATTTTTTGATATATGTGTATATTGTGGAATGGTTAAATCAAGTTGATTAACACTGCATTACATCACACACTTTTTTTTGTGTGTGGTGGGAACACTTAGGGTCTACTCTTAGAAACTTTCAAGTGTACAATGTATTGTTACTAAGCATCCATGATGTACAATAGATCTCTTGAACTTATTCCTCCTGACAAACTAAAATTTTGTATTCTTTGACTGACATCTCCCAAATGGTTCAAATATTGATGCATAACAAAGACACATAGACACACCCACCACCACCACTATCACCACCTTTAAGAGATACTTGGATGCAGCAAACCATAATGGCACGTGTATACCTAGGTAACAAACCTGCACATTCTGCACATGTACCCCAGAGTTTAAGTATAATTTTTTTAAAAAAGGAGATACTTGTCACATCTTATCTTTGTGGTAACATTTCAGAATCCTTCTGTACTCTCAAATTTTACTTCCAGCCCTCCTCTTCCTTGACTTCTTAAGTCAAGGAAGAATTTGCCTGTTTAGTGTTCAGAATCCCTTGGCTGCTGTCATAGTACAAACTCCCAACAGAGCCCTACTTTCCCACCCACTCCCCTGAGTCTTCTTTGCTGTCTTCTGCCATCCTTCTTCTGACTGCTAGATTCTTGTCTTGTTTCATCTCTCTCTCTGCTGTCTCTGTAGGGGCTCCTCTCTGAAACTGTGATTTAGTTACCAACTATCTATGTGCCAAAAACCTCTCAATCTGTATCTCTAGGCTTGCTATTTTCTCTGCATTCCAGGTTTGTATATTTAACTGCCTACCTGAAATGCCTGCTTGAATGTCAGAAAGGCACTTCAAACTCAAGACTCTTAAATCAAACTGAAAATGCACATCTTGTCCTTAATTGGTATTTGGTATTTCTCTGTTTCAGAAAACAAACAGTCCACCATCCATCCATTTGTACTATCTGGAAATGTGGAAATCACCTTCAACTTCTCTTTTACCTTCACTCTTTCTTACCTAAGTTATCATCAGGTCCTATTGTTTTTAGTCTCTTGAATGGCTCTTGATTCTGTCCACATTTCTCTCTCACCTTGCCTGAACTCCTAGGATGGTCTCCTCTTACACTCATCCAGTTGTTTTCTACATTGCACCCAGAACATTTTTCAGTGCATAAAACAGATCATGTTGCTCTCTGCTTCAAACACTTTAATGACACAAATGACTGTATGTGGCCTGCATTTGATTCTACATTATTTTAACCTTGAGAGCCTTTCTAGTCTCATTTCCTTCTGCTTTCCCCTTTGTTTGCTGTACTCCACCCATAAATATCTTTCAGTTTCTTAACCGGATTATTCTTCCTTTCACTGTGAGATTTGTGCATATGCTCTCCTCTTTGATATTTCTACTCTAGCCTCTCTTTTGTATATTCCCATCCATCCTTTGGATTTGAGTACATGTATCATGTCCTCAGGAAAGCCTTCTTAGATCATTATCATCCTGCCCTGACTTGGCAAAGTCCTTCTGTGAAACATTCTCAGAACATGTAATAATTTCCCTCTTAACAGTCTCTTGGCTTTTATCAATATTCAAATATGTTTCATTATGTCATAAGTCCCCACCTTTCCCATTAGCCTAAAACTCCATGAGCACAGAGACCAAGTGTGTTGTTCTCAACATTTTTATCTCAAGCCCTAGCACAGTGCTTCTTACATGATAAGCACTCATGGTTGTCTTTGGAATGGATGAATATGAGCTTCACAAGATTCGACAAACACTGCCATATTCAAATGGTGTGGCAAATACTCGTCATTGTCTTCTTCATTATCCTAATAGCCGATTCCTACAATAATTATGATTTTTGGTGGGCACAGGAAGGCTGAGAAGTAATTATCAGCTTTTGCACTTATTAGTTTTCCTTGCAGCTAGGTATGGTTATGTGACCAGCTCCTAGATATCAGGATGCAAGAAGAAAGTAAAACTTTTAGAAAGTGTTCTTAAAGGAAATAACACGTTTTTGGCAATCATCTTCTCCTTCTTACTGACTGGAATGGAAATGGAAATGCTGAAATTCCAGCACTTGTCTTAGACCATGGGCTGGGCCTAAACATGGACGCCCTGCATGGAGAGGCTGCAAGACAGAATGAACCCAAGTTCCTGGCACCACGGAGCACCAATCCAGGCTTGGATGGCCACTTAAATTGTGTAGGCAAGATATAAACTTCTAACTTATTTGAAACAGTAATATTTTGTGTTGTCTGTCACTTTTGTTTACTATAATAATAATATAATAACAGTTAATACCCCATCAGGATTATCAGATTTAGCAAATAAAAATGCATACAGCTGGGAAATAATTTTTATTTGTTATTTATCTGAACTTTAATTTAACTGAGTGTCCGGTCTGTTATCTGGAAAAACCTAACTCCAAATTTACATACATTTAGGTGACATTTGGATAAAATCTTTGAATTTCAAGAATGAAGAGAATTTTAAAAACCAAGGAAAGGAGTGGATAATCCTAAGGTAGCACAATGGAATAGCTCTCAGATTGGCCTCAAACTACTCCAAAACATGGGATACTATATTTGGAAAGATGCTAGAAAATTCCGAGACAAAGGATTGAGAACCTAAAGCAGCCGAAGTGTCATTTAAATGTGAGAATGGAATAACTAGTCTGGGAATAAAAATCAAACTACCGTGTAAGAACAATCTAACTGGTGAAACATACAAAGAATTTAAATTAAAACCAGGAACTAGAAAATTAAGAATATTATCACAAATAGTTTTCATTATAAGTACATATCCACAATGAGACAATATAATTAAAAAGTGTAAACATTGCAAAAGAAGAGATAAAGCTAACAATTTTCATGGATATGACTAAGAAAAATTCCAAGATAACTAATTGAAAAACTACTAGATTAATAAGATAATTTCATATAGCAATTATACACAAGAAAGACATGCAAACATTAATAGTTTTTCTATATATCAGCAGGATCCAATTAGAAATTTTAATGGAATTTGAAATCTCATTAAAAGTGGAAAACAATGATAAAATACTTAGAAATAAGCTTACCAAACATTGTATAAGTATTAAGAAAAAAACTAAAAATGAAGTGAAGTACAAGAAAGACCTTAATAAATGAAAAGACACATCATATTCTAGGATGATAAAGTTAATTATTTTGACAATATCAGTTTGCTTCAAATTAAGTTATAAGTATATTGCATCCTAAGTCAATATTTAACCCCCTCTGCCAAAACAAACCAACTTTATAAAATGTAATAAGCTAATTCTAGCTATTTATTTGGAGTAGTTCATAAATAAGAACAGTGACAAATATTTTTTAAAAAGGGAACACTTAAACATTCATCAATTTCAATGCTAAAAAGTAACAGTAATTAGAACAATGTATGGTATTTGTGAAGGAATGAACAAATTGAACAGTGAAGTATAATCAAAAAGTTATAAAGAAACCCATGTATATATGAAAATCTATTTTTCAATAAATTTATCGTTTTAAATAAATGAAACAGTGGTTATTGCAATAAATAATGTAACATCTGAGAGGATTTCTAACTCAAATCATGCACAAGAATACATTGTGGATTGATTAAAGTTCTAAACCCAAAAGTCACAGAACTATAAAATTATTAGAAGAATGTCTAAGAGGTTATTTTATATTCTGAGCTGGGCAAGGCCTTGTTTAATAAGATATAAAATGCAGGTGCCATAAAGGAACAGAGGACAAATTTGAAAGAAAGCAGATTAGCAGAGGTTCAAAGCAGGGCTTTGCAGCATTCCCTGGACTCATACCTACCACAGTGAGGCCTTGGAAAATTATGTGACCTTCAAGACATGGCTCGGTTTCCTTACCTGTAATGTAGGCATACTAATACCTTCCTCATAGGGTTGTTATGAAGATCAAACAAGTTAACTTTGTAAAGAACATTAGAACAAAACCTGGCACATAAGTATTCGTTAGCTAAACTTATCAAATAAACCTTGTGTATGGGATAAAATTATAGACAAAATAACAAAACTAGCAAAGTACTGTGGGAGTATGAGCACACCAAAAATGACAAATGATGACTACTCATATTTGTAAAGAGCTTCTACAAGTCAAAATGCAAACAGCAACAAATATGTGAAAGGCATAAACAGGTAAATCAAAGTTACTGAAGTTCAAGAGGCTCAGTCTTACTACAGTCTCTGACAATTGGGAAAACACAAATTTAAATAGTGGTGAAATAACTACAGCTTTAAGAAGAAAGCACTTGATGCCTGAGGAAGGCATCTCTCTCTCCCAGATGAGATGGGAGCCATCCTCACATCTGACATCAAGACCTGCGCAATTGGGACCAACTAACCTTTGCGATTTTCCCTTGGGCTACACTGACCTGTCAATTAGTCCTTAAACACTCTACACACTTGCTGAAAATCTACTGATGTCTCCACTGCCTGAAATGCCCTGCTCCCCTTTCCTCATCTGAGAATATTCTCTTTCCTTTTTAAGACTCACCTCAGATGTTTTTCTTCTGGAATACCTTCATAACCTTATCAGAAGAGATAAGGTGATCCTCTTTCACCCACCCGTTTTTGTGTCTTTACATCAGCTATGGAACTCACCAACTCCTGATTTGTTTAATTATTCTGTGTGCATGTCTCCCAAAACATGTAAGCACCTAAAGGATCCAGGCCATCACTAGTTTATTTCTCTAGGACTGGCACGTAGCAGAGACTTAATAAATCTTTGTAAACAAAAAGTGAATATTTATTTAAAAATTCTTCCTCTTTATTTTCATGGATAACTACAAATTGATTCCATGGTAGTTAATAGATCCACTCCTATTTAAAACATGATCAACATAACATTTTCAAATATGAAAGGAAAATGGAATACCAATCAAATGCCATTAAAAACATTTCCATCTTTATGCTCCAACAGAAAAGCTTCTTCAAAAAACTTGCCAAATGTGTGAATTTTGATGTTCTACAAATATATGATTTAAAATAGAATACACTCTATGTAAATAAATAAGAATAGATTTCACTGCAAAGATAATATCTATGCTATACTTCATATTCTTGTAACATTTATTTGAGAACATTCCATTATAACTTAAAATGCCAGAAGATGCTGATAATTGGAAATGCTGTCCAGCAATGTCAGAGATGCTTCTCCTTGCAGGCTGCTTGTCCTAATAGCCGGACATATTTTAAAAGGCTAATGAATTTTCTTTTGATGACCAGACTCTCCTCTAACTTGTGCCCTTAAATTCTTGGCTGGAGAAACGATGAAAGTTAAAGGACAGGATGGAGCTACAATAAGTCTCCCAATTGCATCATCTCTCATTATCAGTATTCATGGCATGGACTGTGAGTCATCTAAGTGGAGTAGGGAAGTAATTAAGATATTGACAGGCAAAAGCAATGGCTAGGAATGAACCTGTGATTATCCTATTACTTGTATTTCTCAGCATCATGTTGAAAGAAAAGAAGGAACTCTAAAACCAAATAAATCTGAAATGTCAATGCACAAATGTAAAAAAAAATTTCTAGGTTCTTCAAATTATGTTATGATGTGAATAAATCAAAATGTTGGCATTCATCTTAAAGCTTAAGTAATTAGTAACATTGGGTTTATGTAAAGAATGGTGACTAATATCTGATTATCCCAAAATATGTAAGTGCTTAGAACTTTCTAGCTTTTTTTTTTTCAGGCTAGTCTAATATTGTTTTAACAGTGTAACCTACCTCAGTTTACACTTCTATGAGAGATAAGCTATAATTAAATATGGAAAACATTTCTGATTGCAAAGTATTTTATATTTTACCAGTTTATTTCTTCCATCTTAACACTTTTCAAAACATGCATTTAAAAGATAATTAATGATCTAATTTTACAAGATCAGTAAATTGTAGAAACTCCAAGAAACCTCAGAGAGCCTCTCTCCAGTCATCTTGTTTTATAGAAAAGGAATCTGAAGACCAAGAAGGTCAAGGAATTTATAAGAGGTTCACAGCAATCAGTGAGAAGTAGGTCAGGGCTTAGTGCTCCTCTCTCTCAGCCTGGGACACTTTCTACCAGTTGGCCCTGTCTTCTTCCCAGTTTTTGCTTCAGTTTCTCTAAAATCCTTCTTTCCTGGAATGTAAAATATATTCTCTTTCTCATCTTCTCCTCGAAAAGTTAAACAAACACATAAATCCCCTTTGCATATCAACATGATCATAACTTTTTAGAATTTAGGGAAAGAGGATATACAATGGGATACATACATAGAAATTGATAGATGTGATAATCTCATTATTATCTGGAGGAGAAATGGTCTTTGTTTTATGTGACATGGGTCTCACATCTTAATCCATTTCTTCTGCTAAAGTGCTCAATGCTTTGTGCTTCCTTTGATAAATCACGAAATATTTACCCTTTTCAAAATATTTAATAACTTCTTGCCCAGCTTCTTCTTTATTATAGCAAACATTTCCTACATATGCAAAGGACTTGGAATTAGCCACGAATAAGAAGAGCCTGAAAACCTGGGCCCATGTCTCTGCAATGCCACTTTGTAGCATGTGGTTTGTGCAAATCTGCTATCTATCTAAACCCTAATTTCTTCCATGAAAAATGAGAACACTACTATCTGGAGGAACAGAAAAAAAGTGTATTTTGTCTGAACTTTATCCTGTGGCCTTTTCTAACATCAAAACAGCCAAATAATTGGCAGTTATTGGGTTTAATGTACTATGTAAAACATTAGACCCAAAGTTGGCATTCAACTATGGATAATTTTTATAACACTTTTTCAAGCTTTTTTTTTGTGATTTTATTCATTATAAAGCCATCTTTGTACCAAGTGATCACTGTAATATTTATGTAGTGGTTACCATGTTGTTATATATAAATTTTTGGTTCTGCAAAGAAAAAGAGAAGTCAGTACTGGGACAGAGGATCTCTCAGCAAAGCAATTATTTTTAGTTACTGCAAAAAGGGTACCCTCATTAGCAGTCTTGCCACGAGAGTACAGCAAACAAAGGGAAAGCAGACATATTTATCCCTTATGCATTTAAGGTTGTCCTTACTGCTGTGTCTGATATCTGTTGGTTGGAGCCAGACCTCACAATCTAAACTAAAACCCGATTGGCTAACAATTGAAACCTTTTCTAAACAGGTAAAAGTAATGGCGTACAAAAAGGAAGTCCAAATAAGGAAGGGGCAGAGGCTACGAGCTGCGACATGCCTGTGAGCACATCCAGTACAGATATCTTGGTTAAAGTACAAGGACCTAGAGTACTACGTGCCTGTAAGCATGTTTAATAGCTACATAGGATATGGCTTAACAAGGAGCTACTAGCAAAAAGCAAGAAGGCTTTGAAGGGTTTAAAACAAACTATTATTTCTAACACTTATGATTTTTCTTAAGAAAGAAAACTTTGAAGAGGAACTTTTCTACTTCCCACAATTGTAAGCTTTTTTGATTGTCTCAAATGTCCTGAAATAATTAGTAAAAACAAACAAACAAACAGAAACAAACAAAAAAAGTTAAAACCCTTTTGTACAATTATGATGTCTCCTTTCCTTTTGCAATTACATTTGACAGAGGTAAGAATGAATTACAACCAAAAAGTTGTAAATCTTAAATCCTCAGTTTGGCAAAATCCAATCCTACCCCCTGGGACAAGTTCTTTTGGACTGCTTCAAAGTGTCATTTAGCAATTCCATGGCAGAGGAAATATCTTAAATGAAATCATTCTTTTTTTTTTCTTTTAATGGCAAACCTTCTTATTTGTTTTGTTTCATTGTTCTCATAACTAGATAATAATTATAATAGCTAAAATTTAAAACATTATTTTCATGTATCAGGTGTTCTAAGCATGTCCTGCCTATGAGATAGGTGCTAATCCTATCACACTTTAGAAAGGAAGATCTGAAGTAGAGAACGCAAATAACTTGCCAAGATCACAGAGCTAGTTAAAGCCACTCAAGAATGTAAGAATCTCATGTTTGAACTTTGCACACTCTTCTGCTTCACACTAGGTGTCACAGGGCTTTAAAAATAAGGTTCCTTTAATAATGATAAATAATATAGTAAATTATTGAGGTGAGAAATATACCTAGACGCCAAAATAAACACAACTGTGATGCGGAATAATATGCTTTTATTTTGCTTCCTTCTTCTCTATCTGACCAGTCAATAACAACCTGCTGGCAAATTAAACCTGGCTGTGCATAGGTTTCTGAGACATCTTCCTAGGATCACAGCATTTGGGACTTACTGCTATTCAGGCACTAGTTGTACTGTATCCATTTTAAGGCCAACCTTTGTTTAATGTCTTATTTTGCTATGTGAGCCCTTCCTATTCCCCCTCTAGCTAACTTTCTCCCTTCTTTTTTACTTACATCTCTTTATTTAAAAAGTACCTTTTTTGCACTACCACTATGTTCTAGCCAGTGTGCTAGAGCTTAAATGAATTAAATATCACAACCACTGCTTTCAAGGATTTACAGCCCAGAAGGAAAGATAGGAAAATAAATAAATTCAATGAAATATCATATCTAGATGTATTTATAAGATATGGATGTAAAAGGTGCTGTGGTTCTACATACAAAGTCATCATTGTTTAGAGAAGCATTTAAAGGGAAACTGATTATATTGTGTGAAATTTGCTTTAAAATACTACATTAATGAAAAATAGACCAAAGAGAAATAGATAAATAAACAATAATGGCAAAATTCGATAACTGCTCAAGCTGGGTGTTCTGTGTATGGATATTCATTTTACCATGGTCTCTAATTTTGCACATACTTGAAATTTTTTATTAAAGTGTTTAAAAAGTACATCATCAGCAGCAGTACAGCTAACATTTATTGCATACTTACTATGTGGTAGATACTAAGTGCTTTTTCTGTACTAACTCATTAAATTCTTACAAACACCCCATGAGGTAGGAACTGTTATTGTACCCATTTTGCAGGTAAGAAAACTGACACAGAGGGTCCATTAACTTGACCAAATTCACAGAACACTAAGTACTGAAAGATAGGCAGTGTGACTGCAAGTTTTACTCATTTAACCACCATGTTTTATTGCCTCTCCAGTATAATCATAATAACATGTTGAATGATGATAGTTTCAGGCATGGTGCTAAATAATTTATATATAGTATTTTATCTAATTACTGCAAAAATATGAGGACTTAAGTCTTAAGGAGCCTTTCAATGGTGGCATGGGTTAGTCAGGAAATGTGGTAAGATGGGAAGGAAGAGGTGTCTGAGTTGAGTTTCCAAAACTAAATGGCTATGTTTCAGGGTGAAAAAGGTGTGGTCTGATTCCAGGTAGTGGGAAAATCTTGGTAAAATGCACACAGGTGAGATGCCTTCACACACTGGTGGGAGCAATGGTGGAAGATTAGGTATGAAGTAGCGGGCATAAGAGTGGAACCAGGTTGAATAATCAGGCAGAACTTGGGTTTGGAAGTTCTCATAAAATGCTAAGGAATTGGGGCACTGACTCATAAGTTATGAAAGAGGCAATATCAGACTTAAATGTTAAAAAGGCACCAGGGAGTCCTGAAGAGTATGAGTCAGAGGGGACACTGTCTTATATATAATTGATTCAATTGGTTTTTTGAATGAATTATTTGAATGCATATCTAGTAATCTTGACAAATTCTGTTTAATGTTGAATTATCTTATTTTTCTCTGGAAAAAAAAAACAAAAGAATTAGCCTTGACGTTTCCTTCTGTTCTTTCCTGTGTACACAGTGCCTACTGAAATGCTGTGCTCTCAAAGGACATCAACAAGTAAATGCGGTGCATACATTCATTTTCTTGATGCAGTCTGATTACTCACTAGAAGAAAAGTTCCCTATAGATGAATTTCATCCATCCTGTGGCCTGGATGACTTGAAATTCACCTGAACTGTTAGAAAGCATGATTTTGTTTTAGCTTCAGTTAAATATTTAGCTATACTTCTTATGCGTAATGAAATTTTTTTTCCAAGAATCTTGGAAAAGAAGAGAGAAAGAAGGGAAGCAATCTGAATTGCTTCATTTTCTGGCTTAATACTCTTTTCTGACAGTTTATAGACGCTATTTCTAATGGGTAGCTTTACTGCTACACTGACCTTTCGTCAAAATTCCTGAGTCTGAAAAATGAGATCACATCAATTAGCTCCCCTTGATCCTATCATTACTGGAGCATCTTAAAAAGGATAAATGAACTCGTTGGCACAAATGAAGAAAAAGGAGGCTTATTTCAATAAGCACATGAATATCTGCTAAAATTTGTAGCTGATCTGTGCTTATTCACTGTATGCTTCAAATTCACCTTTGTTCTTTCCAAATTGCATCTGTTTTTAACTTCTGTGTATTCTATCTTGAAAGACTGATCTAGTATTCAATATGCATTAGTAATGTTCTAAATTTTACATTGTAGAAAATGTGTCATCTGTATGTGAAATCTTACTCAAAGCTTTAAAAAAGTGTCACCATTTTTCTACTTTTATTTAAATGTTTAATTTTTATGTGTGTATGGGAAACAGGCAAGGAAGGACTTTAGTACTGCTTTTGTTATGAATAGCATTCAATAAAAGAGGCAAGGTTGGAAGTACATTAGGCTTAGGAAGAAAAAGACATTAAAGTAAGAATCTGGTTCATCCATAATTCTTACCACTTCCTCCCAGTACTCCATTGCCTCAGCCTTTGGCTACTGACACATGGCACACTCACTCCTTGATATGTCATGTGTATTCCTACCTCCAGCATTCAGTGCATTCCACAAAATTCCATGTTCTCCTTGCCAGGAATCCTCTTTTCTCTATGATGTTGATGTGGGTCCCATTTTTCCTTCAAATTCTAGATTAATCTTCATCTTCCTTATAAAACCTTCCTTGTCTTCCCTAGTTCTTGTGTGATTGCTCCCTATGCTCTCTTCTACTGAAGGCTCTGTAGGTAAAACCAACCATATCTATACCTCAGGAACTATATAAATTCAAGCCAGAAGCAACTACAGCAACAGGTAAATAATGAGAGTTGAGCTAGGCAGTTCATTCACTCAACAGACACTGAAGACTATCTCTGTGCCAAGTACTGGAAATCTAGCTGTGAACCCAAGAGAAATTATGGAGTTAACAAAGCAGTTAATCTACAGTCGTAATTAATTTGTGCTCTAATATGTAAGGCCTGTTTTGATTAAGCATGTTCACATTATAGCAAGTAGAGAAACCTTCTGCATTTAATCACTATGCCTGTGCTATTCAAAGTTCTTGCCCACAAGGGGAGGTAACAAGCTATGCTTGAGTAGAAATGAAGGCCGGGCGTGGTGGCTCATGCCTGTAATCCCAGCACTTTGGGAAGCCAAGGCAGGGGATCACAAGGTCAAGAGATCAAGACCATCCTGGCTAACTTGGTGAAACCCCATCTCTACTAAAAATACAAAAAATTAGCTAGGCGGTTGCCTGTGGTGGCTGAGGCAGGAGAATCGTTTGAACCTGGAAAGCGGAGGTTGCAGTGAGCTGAGATTGCACCACTGCACTCCAGCCTGGGCGACAGAGTGAAACTCCATCTCAAAAAAAAAAAAAAAAAAAAGAAATCAACATGTTACTTCCTTTATTGAAAAAGTTTTACTAAGAAAAAAAACAGCAGCTGAAATTAAGAGTGTGCCTAGTGATGTAGGTAATTTACATTTTGGCACAAGCTTCTTATCATGTGTATTCTACCAAGTTTGCTATCTTATGGCAGACAGGTAACAAACAGTTTGCAGATGGGCAGCCAGTTTTCTGACTCCACTTAGGATTGCATTGCTTTAGGCCACACTCCCAGTATTGTTGAGAGATGTCATCTGTAAAGACTCAGATGACAAAGGCTGCAATTCGAGTGCATGCATAAAGGAAGACTAAATCCTAGTATTAAAGGCCCTGACAAATCTCAGTTCAGTGTAGACACAAAGGAAATTTAGGACAGAACCACACTGAGATCATTCCTTCAGTCACATTGGTTAAGCCCTGCCATCAGTTCTTTTCTAAGAAGGAACTGGAGTGTGATCAATACTTAGTGTGTACTCATTAGAGTAGCTTCTTGAACATAATGTGTGTACTGATTTTTTTGGGACCTTGCTAAAAAAATGCAGATTCCGATTTAGCAAGTCTGTGGTGGGCCCTAGTTTCTATATTTCTAGTTAGCTTTTAGGTGATTTCAATGCTAACAACCAGGAGATCACACTGAGAAGCAAGATTTTGCTTGAGGCACATACAGCACATTGCACATACCATTAGAGCAAATTTTATTCAGTCATTCTCAATATATTCTTTTGCTATTTTCATAAAGACATGAATTAAAGATCCTCTATGCAACTATCGTATTCAAGATGATCGTGCTGAGAGTTACTAAAAGTTCACAAATAGCACGTGTGGTATTCACTTTTATTTCTACCTTGATATCTTACACAGACGGTTCCTGACTTTCAATGGTTCTACTTATGCTTCTGTGACTTTATGATGGGCTTATCAGGGTATTAAATGCATTTTTTTGACTTATGATGGGTTTATCAGGATGTAACCCCACTGTAAGTTGAGTAGAATCTGATTTGCACAGGTAGTATTGTTTTTTAACCATGTGCTGGGCACCTTGGCATGTAGTTGGACTGTGTAGGAAAAAAGGAGTGAATCATTCCTAGGAAGTTATTTAGATAGCTCCACGAATCATGGGAGTGTAGAATCCCCTCAGCAAGACACAAATAATGTTGCGTGAAAAATACTAAAATAATCTACCCATTACATCCAATCCGTATGAGTGTGTATAGACTGAACCTTAATGTAAAACTTATATCCAGCCACTTTTCTACTTCTCCTCATCCAGTGTATTGATTTTCTATTATTACTATTTGTCTGTGGCCAACTGCCGACACAAGGGCATATTCATAAAGGTAATGAAGAAAAGGTCTGGGATCCCAAGTGTAGTTGTTTGTAACTTAGAGAAAAAAAACTGCACAACTTGGCTTAGGAAAAAAGAAGAGCATGTTGGTGGTCAAAAAATAAAAAATAAAAATAAAAAAGGAAGCAATTAAGTGGCAAAACCACAGATAAGATATAAGAAACTATTCATTTCTTAACACAGGGCTGTCAGTAAAGACCCTGGGAAATTGGATTAAGAGAGAGGAACCAAGATGTAGTCTGACCATTAATCATAACATGTGGGAAACATTAAGTAAGCTTGAAACTCATGACAAGGGCATAGAATTGGGAAATGTTCCAAAGTCTTAAATCTGTGCCTTTCAGTACTGCTCAATAAAATTTATTTAATGAATATGAGCTAGACAGTCTCCTAGGTGCAGGAGAGGCATGAATGAATAAGAAATAGTTCCTGGCCTCAAGAGGTACAGACAGACAAATAAATTAGAGATTAAAATATAAGTGCTATTTGTCCCATTCTAAGTTATATAACATCTGAATTTAAATGAGAGACTTTATTGAAATTTTGACTTGAAGAAAGTTATTTATCTTGCTAGGCAAACAAGTTTATCCCTGTGATTGTTATCTCTTGATATAATTTTGGCATTCTGTAGCAAAATGGACATGTTTGCCCTCTTCTTTCTGACATACTTTCAGTAGTTCAGGCTGGCTATCAATTAGATACTTCAAACTAAACACTTCTTTCTTTTTTTGAAGAATAATAAAAAGACATGTAGCTAATTTTTAGCACATTATTTTACTTATACAATCAACAGAGTGTAATAAATCCGTTTTGAAACAGTGAATATTATTTACCCTTTCTTATGTGAGCTGCTGATTAGCTGAGACATAGCAAATAGGCCATTTAGGTCTTTTTTTTTGACTTTGGATAGCTGGATGGGCCAGGAAAAAAGAGAATTTAAGATATTTATGGATTTTCCAAAACCTTTGGGTGTTTTCATGTGAAGGGTGAATGGCAAGCCATGTTCTTCTTTAGCCCCTCCACCTTCACTGTGACAACTCTTTACCGTTTCCCTGATTAGAACTTCCCACGCATGAAATACTTTCCCCATTATCTTGGTGGAGTTCTTTTTTGAGCTTATTCTTGAAGAGATTAATAGACGGTATTGTTCTCATATTTTCCATGGTGTCATGTTTAAACAACAATTGGGTGGATTTAGAGCAATTTAGTATTCAAAATCAAGAACAGATTTGGGAATGGTACTTTTCTAAGACACTATATTCGGTGATTCAATACCCATTTCCAAGAAAAAAAAAATCACATCCATTTCTTCCTTCTCTGTGCTTTTTAAAATAAACCATTAGTCCATACTTTCTTGGTTCTTTTACAAGTATTCAGATAATTAGGTTTTTGGCCAACGTAAGTGTGAGGGAGAGAAGATATTCTAAAACATAACTTATGAGTGTGATTGAAGCAGCTGAATAAATTAAAATTTGAAATAAATACTGTCAGAAAGATGAGTCACACCATAATGGCTCTTAGAAAGATACTCATGTCTATAAAACAAACAGACATGCTCAATTTACCAGGATAAAATAAATTAATTACTATGCACAGCTCTAAGCTAGGGCAAGGGAGAAAAAAGGAGGAAAGAAAGGAGATGTTTAATGCTACTGCACCTAGCTAGATTCTGATTGCGTAATAAACATTTGTGGAGGAACTGCTAGATGACGTGTCCTGTTCTGGGATCTTGCATGCTTCTGGAATGCTTTGCTACTCAAGATGCGGTCTGCAGAACAGCATTATTAGTATCACCCAGGAGCTTGTAATATATAAATCTAAATCTGCATTTTAATAAGACCCCTTAAACGTTATGAACATTATTCATGTGTCATTCAAAGTTGAACACTTCTGTAATGCAAACAGGAGACCTTTATTTTCTAAGCTTATGTCATGACATGTTAAATTACTTCTGGGTATCAGTATTTTAACAAGGGGCCCAGGAGGTTCTCATGGTTAGAGAAGTTTGCCAAATATTGAACCTGATAAATATCTGCACAAAGGCAGATAAGCTGAAGATCAATAGTTTCCTTCCTAGTTACTTTGCAATTTATGATTTGTACTTAGGTAAATAGAAATATTTATTTAGCATATTGGCACTTAAACTTCAATTTTCAATATATTACTTGTTCCTAAATGAGAATCTTTAAAACTTGTTTTTTAGCTGAGGAATGCTTTGCTCAAATGAAATATTCTTACCACTTAAAAAAGGTCTTAATCTTTTATTTATTTATTTTTATTGAGATGGAGTCTTGCTCTGTAGCCCAGGCTGGAGTGCTGTGGCGCAATCTTGGCTCACTGCAATCTCCACCTTTTAGGTTCAAGTGATTCTCTCATCTCGGCCTCCTGAGTAGCTGGGACTACAGGTGTGTGCCACCACGCCTGGCTAATTTTTGTATTTTTAGTAGAGACAGGGTTTCACCATGTTGGCCAGGGTGGTCTTGAACTCCTGACTTCAAATGGTCTACCTACCTGGGCCGCCCAAAGTGTTGAGATTACAGGCTTGAGCCATTGTACCTGGCCTCAATCTTTTAAAATACCTTAAAATCTCTTTTTGATCTTAAAGTGTGATTTTAAAAATCTATTAATGTATTCTTATTCAAAGCATGTAATCATTCACTATGTAAATCATACCCAATCACTAATTGTATCAAGAATCTTTATTAGGCCAGGCATGGTGGCTTAAGCCTGTAATCCCAGCACTTTGGGAGGCCCAGGTGGGTAGACCACTTGAGGTCAGGAGTTTGAGACCAGCCTGGGCAACATGGTGAAATCCCATCTCTATAAAAAATACAAAAAAAAAAAAAAATTGCTGGGCATCATGGCAGGTGCCTGTAGTCCCAGCTACTTGGGAGGCTGAGGCACAAGAATTGCTTGAACCCGGGAGGCAGAGGTTGCAGTGAGGCAAGATGGTACCACTGCATTTCAGTCTGGATAACAGAGTGAGACCCTGTCAAAAAAACAAAAACAAAAACAAAACAATAAAAAATTCTATATAGTGGGATGTTTAAAAAATATAAATACTAAAGGTGTTTTATAAAATGTTATACAGCTTCCACTAATTAATGGCTAGTATTTGAAAGTGTAAATCTTTCTGGAGACTGTAAAGATCATCAAATATTCATTTATAAGAAGATACAAGATAAAATGTTATCCAAGACAGTTACCAGACTTGTTTATTAAAGTTGCTTTCATGTAATGACTCAACTACTTTTAAAGAGGATGACAAGAAAGTTAGAAGTTACAGAAATGTTAATTACGGGTTTTCTTTATTTCAACAGTAGCAGCAGCTAAACTTAAAATGTCCTAAAAACAGAAAAAATATTTGTAGTGACTTATCCAATGACCCCCGGTAGCCTTTCACACAGTGAAGCATTTTATTTTACAGTATTTTAGGGGCCAGACATATAACTGTTAATAAAAAAGAATTTTATTTGTCTTGAAACACATATAAAATATTGTAGCTCACACTGTACATTGGTTTAAGGACTTGCAAAACATTGAAAAAGTCTAATTTCTAAAAATTGGTTTTCAAAAGGAGCAGTAGGCCTCAGGTCAGGAAATAATGACATTGCAAGGCATTTTTCAAATGCTTTTCTTCCCAGAAAATTTGGCATTTCCAGATTAAAGATTCATAGTTTCAACTGCATATGTGAATGATCCCAAGGACATTTTGTAATTTCGCTGACACAGGGTCTGAAAAGAGCTGTGTGAGGGTCTCTGGTGCATAAAACAATGAAAAGAGTAGTAAATGATCTTGGTGGATTATTCAACATGCCTCTCTCGATGAGGCTTGATGGCTCTCTTTTCTCTTATTCGGTTGTAATCATTTAGGATGTTTTCAGACTGTCTGATGCATGCTGCTGGGCTAATATAACTTATTTTGCCATCACTGTTGTAGGGCTAGGCTAAATCAAGCGAAATGATGTATTGAGTCTTTGTAGCAAATAACAACCAATGTGAGGATTAAAGTCTTGAAAAATGGAATACCATGACACCACTTTCTAAGTAGATTGTATTTCTGTTGCCCAATTGAAACATCATGGAAATATTTAGTTTTGTCCTTTAGACTCACCATCTTAAATAGCAAATGAGCCCAGCAAGATCTTAGATGAGGGTTGAATGCGCTAAGCAGCATGGTAAAGCTTTGGAGTGGTAATGAGACACATGAAAGCATTCTGTATCACAGCTATGAATACACAGCTACTGTTGATTTTGTTGAGATCTTACAGACCCACTACTTTGCTTTCAGCTTCTCCATAGGCAGTCTCATCTTTTCTGTTCCCATTACAAGCGTAAGGCATATGCCCAGGAAGAAGAAAGAAAGTGGATTCTTTTGTTTTGTTTTCCTTTTTTTTTGAGATGGAGTCTCGCTCTGTTGCCCAGGCTGGAGTGCAGTGGCACGATCTTGGCTCACTGCAACCTCCACCTCCCAGGTTCAAGCTATTCACCTGCCTCAGCCTCCTGCGTAGCTGGGACTACAGGCACATACGACCATACCTGGCTAATTTTTGTATTTTTAATAGAGACAGGGTTTCACCATATTGGCCAGGATGGTCTTGAACTCCTGACCTTGTGATCTGCCCACCTTGGCCTCCCAAAGTGCTGGAATTACAGGCCTAAGCCACCGCGCACGGCCAGAAAGTAGGTTCTTTAAAGAAGTAAAAATGGGACTGCTCTCTCTGAAGCAAACATGCTTTGGTCACCAAGAAAAAGAACTGCAGAACTGCATGCCCCTCCTTATTTTATATTTTCACATAAAACAATATCCTAAGTTTTGTGTGTTGACAATGGAAGCAAACATGCAGAAAAATTTAGGCAAATATAACTTTGACCATATTATTTGTCTGAACAGAACAGTTTAGGGAGCAGTGGGACAAAAATCAGGATAATTATTTTAATTGACTCTGGAAGTAAAGATACACCTTAAATTATCAAGCATTCTTTTTTTTTCAGTTAAGTAATTTTAAAAATTACTTACTGACCTAAGGAGAATTCATTATCTGTAAGATACAGTTCAAACTTCTTTTTCATGATCATCAACTTCATACTTCTCATAGCTTCCTCAGATTTTACTTCCTCAGATTTTAATTTAGTGAGCTAACAATTCTTCATTATCAAAAACATTGCAAAAACCCTTGTGTTTTCTTTAGGAAGTTAATTGCCTAGCATCCTGATTGCAGAAAATTAGCAGTCAGGGACATGTAATTTCTATGTTCCAAGATTCAAACTACTATTATTTCAACTTTATTGTCAAATATGAGGAGCTATATTGGATGCAGAAGCCAGTAAGTCACTCTTTCAATGACACTGTGGTTTCCTCATCCTAAACTATCTTAAATTTCAATCTCAAATTTAGGATTTGAGACCGACTAAAGTATTCTCTGTCACAATGCTTACATTTACGTTAGGATGCAAATTTTATCAACTATATATTTCTAAAGAAATTTATTATAGGGTATTGGTTCATATGATTATGAAGGCAAAGAAATCCCAAAATCTGCTGTCTGTAACCTGGATATACAGGAAGGCCAGGTAAAGTTTAAAGGCCTGAAAGCTAGAAGGTCAATGGTGTAGATTCCAGTCTAAATCCCAAGGCCTGAGAATGGGAAGCATCAAAGGTAGAAGAAGATTGACGTCCCAGCCCAAGCAGTCCAGCAGAGAGCAGGTGAACCCAGCATTCTTCTGCCTTTTTGCTCTATTCAAGCCCTCAGTGGACTGACTGATGCCCATCCATATTGGGCCACACCATCTGCTTTGCTCAGTCCCTCAGTTCCAATACTTACCTCTCCTGGAAACATCCTCACAGGCACTCCCAGAAATAATGTGTAATCAGGTATCTGAGCATCCATGGCCCAATCAAATTGACACATAAAATTAACTATGATGTATACATTTCATAAATTGTGTTTATTCATTTGATACTTCTGCCATTTTCATTCAAACATATTCTTTTCTTGCACTTATAAAACTTTTTATTCCTGATTTTTGTTTGTCTGGCTCTCTTTTTTCATTTTTCTTTAATGAATAACTCTTTCTTATACCTTAATCAGGCAGGAATCACTACAATGAGGCTCTCCTACTCCATTTCCCTAAGGTTGTCAGATCTAGAGGTCCCTACTCAGAGGGTAACAGGGTGACATAGTCTGAATCTGTGTCTCACCCCAAATCATATGTCCCCACTCATATTGAAATGTAATCCCCAATTTTGGAGATAGGGTCTGGTGGGAGGTGATTGGGTTATGGGGGTGGACTTCTCATGAAGGGTTCAGCGCCACCCCCCTTCGTTCTGTCCTTGAGATAGTGAGTGAGTTCTCGTGAGATCTGGTCATTGAAAAGTGTGTAGCACCTTCTCCCTCGCTCTCATTTGCACCTGCTCTCACCACGTGACATGTAAGATTCTGCTTCACCTTCTGCCATGATTGCAAAAGCTTTCCTAGGCTTCCTCAGAAGCAGATGCCAGTGCTCTACATCCTGTACAATCTGTAGAACCATGAACCCTTACACTTCTTTATGAATTTTCCAGGATCATGCATTCCTTTATAGCAATGTAAGAACAACCTAATACACAGGGAGAGAAACAGCTTGTTATATATGAGGATAGAAGAATCTGTCCTGTGGGTTGTCACTACTTTTGAACTCCAGTCTACTCCTTACAGAAGCATTGATGGTGCACTGACAAATGAAAGCAAATTCCCTCTTGGCTTATGCTGTTTTGTAACTGTCAGGAAAAATTTCCAATAAACCCATGTTTCTCAGCAGATGTGACCAACATATGATGAGTCTATGTAGACTGGCAAAATTTTTGAGCCTTTTGTTGTCAGGTATCTCAAAGTTGCAACACTTTGGGAAAAATAAATTGGCACAGTGAGAGATAGCTATACTGTTTTGATGCAGCTGTAATATTAATTGGCTGACTTCCATCAAATCATTTTTTTCTTAGATTCTGATGAAAGTTTTAACTTAGATCATCTAATTTAGTTATCACTATAAAATAAAGTATTATTTGAAAAATGATAATTCTAGGATAATACAGAAATCTAATTTATTCAAGAAAGTGAACGGAAACAGAATTATTCTCAACTTTTACTGAGCATCTACTAGTCAGGGGGCACTCTGTTACGTACTAGAGATACAAAGTGGCATTATTTATTATTAATTATCTTTGATGTTTATAATCTAGTTGGAGAGATTGGACAAATATTTGTATCTATACCTCATAAATACAAAGTAGCATATACCAAAAGATAAATGACAAACGGAGAAGGGTTTAAAGTGGGAGATAATTACAAATGATTGAATTCTCAGGAAAGGTCTTCTAGAGGACACTAGAACTTGAATTCAACCTTGAAGGAAAAGTACACTTAAGATATTAATAGTAATAGAGTACCATTATGGGATCCACAGGTGCCAAACTTAGTGCTTTAAAAGCATCCAGCATTCATAACAGCCCAAGGAGGTAGATGTTAGTATTGACATTTTACAGGTAAAGATACCACAGCTAAGAGGAACTAACAGTGTTATATATCACTTTTAAAATGGAAAATAAGACATATTTCCACACCTCAGAGACAATGTTTGTGAAAACATCGACATAGAAACTTTGACTTCTGGCTGGGTACAGTGGCTCACACCTGTAATTCCAGTACTTTGGGAGGCCAAGGCAGGCAGATTGCTTGAGATCAGGAGTTCAAGACCAGCCTGGCCAACATGGTGAAACCCTGTCTCTACCAAAAATATAAAAATTAGCTGGGTTTGGTGGCGGGTGCCTGTAGTCCCAGCTGCTCGAGAGGCTGAAGCAGGAGCATGACACGAGCCCAGGAGACAGAGTTTGCAGTGAGGGAGATCATGCCACTGCACTCCAGCCTGGGTGACAAAGCGAAACTCTGTCTCAAACAACAACAACAACGATGACAACAACAACAACAACAACTAGTACTTTGACTTCTCTTGAGGTTAAAAAATGTTCTCAAGATGACATAAAGAAAGAAGGTGAAGCAACACTATGGCCATTTTATCAAAACAAGATATGATTGATCTTATTTGGGGATAGACACTTACAGCCTTCCATAGAATATAAAGGAAAAATGACTGAATTGATCTTTCTTTTCCCAATGTGAGATAATAAAAAAAAAAGAACTGGTGATTCTAACAGAGACCAATAATAACTAACATCTTTAAAAATCACCTACCCCCACAAAGAAGCATCCAGGCATATCCAAAGGAGGGAAAGATTCATATAAAATATACATTCTTTCTTAGAACATTAGTATCTCAATCCTAGAGACTGAATTGGATGATAATAGAAAAGAATACTTAAGACATTAATCTTGGGCTGGAGTCTAGGATTTTACGGAGATCAAATCAGTTCTTATCATTAAATCCTTCATCCCATCCCATCAGTGCCTGCTTCACTCTCATCATTTAATTTCCTCATCTTGTAGGAGCAGTCAACTTCGAAATTGCTAGGAAGGTAAAGTGAATGAGCTTGATAAATAAACAATTCGTTTCAAGTCTCTCATACAAAGATCAGAGAAAAATGTGAAGAAATGATCATCTGTATGCTTTTCCTTCCTAGTTTTCATTTTTCCCTTCTTTTAAAAATGTTATATTGCTCAATTTTCATAATAATGAAGAAGAAGAGGAGTAAAAATGTTTTGGGCTATTTTAAGAGAAAAGTGAGAAACCCTAGCTGTAATTGCAGGTTGGATGTTGGTTATGAGTTATAGAACGTAACACACACAGCTTTTATTCTTTAATTGTTCTGCTTTGGCACTCCAAGTAGCCAAAGAGATGGTAAAGTACCTGAAGGAAGAAACGCATCTTCTGATTTTTCTGTTTCTCTCACAGTACCTAGAATTGCCCCAAGACTAATATTTTGAAGTGTCTTCTGGATTAGACACTGCACTAGATTCTAAGAATTTATTCAATACTTTCAGATTTGGTGAGCAAATGAATTGGGGGAAAAACCTGGTAGTTTTTTGTTTATGTACAAAATGAATTTCAATGAGCCTTTGAATAAACTGAATTTCACGTACAGGCCACACCAGGGTCCAGACTGACACTTACTTGTCTTTAGATTCTTCTAAATCATGCTGAGTTAACAAAAGCACTAGATTGGAGGTCAGAATATAATTTTGCTGTTAACTGAGAGACAAAGCTTATCTTCAGTAAACAATGAGGGGTCCTGAGCCCTGCAGTGGAAGAACAGCAGCATTCTCATTTCTGTGATCCAAAAACTCAGGGAAACCCCTGGGATTGTGACTGAATTAAATAGTGCAAAGAACAAATGGCAGAAACACGCTTTATGTGCCAAACCATGGACTATTTCCATGTCTTTGTTTTAGCTCCTATTTTCATCAGCATTATACTATTTAATCGCTAAGTCTTTGCTACTTTAGTAAGGAGATAAAACAATCTGGAAAAACAAAATGTTCTATTTCACTTCATATTGACACAAAATTGTTCTATATTACTGTTTTTCAGTTTATCTTGTTATGTAAAATGAAAACTGACAGAAAGTTAACAAAATGTTATAAGGATCCTTTCTGAGACTCATCATTTATCTGACATTTTGGGCTGTCTCCCTTTATAAGCACAAATTTACCAGGGCATTTTGCATTTATAGCATTTATTTTTTACTGTGACCATATTTCAAGCCCTTGAGGAGACAGTCATAATTACCTTTAATCTCATATGGCATTATTGCTGTTCAACTAAGGAGGTCCATTAGAGAAAAAATGCATGTAATACACACTAATCAGAAATTGAACAAACAAAGGGGCTATAATACCAAAACAAGGAAAAAATCAGTATGGAAATTAATTTTTTAAATGACAGTATTTCAAGGTGACCATTGTATGTATGACTGTAAGAAAAATTGATGCTGATCAAATCATGTTCTTGCCGGGGATCATGATTGATTTGGCTGCTCCAGAAACACGAATTTCATTTAAACTTTCATGGCTCTTTATATCTTTTCTGGGCTTACAGAAAGCATTTATCTCTGCATGTATCCCTACGTGTGCTACGCAGTTTATTTTAACAGTATCATGTGCAATGGCTGCTAACACAGAAGTGGCCAGGAGAATGTAGATTGCATATGTAATTGTGATAATTACAAATCAGATCATCCTCTGAGTTAGTAGTGAAGTATGGTTACAAGAATACTATAATGGACTCATGTGACCCTTGAATTCTGCTCCCAACATTGTCATTGACTTCTTGTGAGATGGTAGGCAAAAGGCAACTTGACCAAACCACAGAATAAAATAAAATAATTCAGTTAGAGAATAGAAAATTAAATTTAATGATTTTAATAACTTAATCAAAAATAACACTTCCTTTAGCAATAACACCCAAATATTTGAATATGCACTTGATTTCACATTTGAAAATATTATATTACAACTCTCTCTGACTTCTTTGTCACTGCACCTCACGTCTTCCTCCTTTGGTTCTGCTTCATTGGTAACTGTATAGGTCCATCACTCTTGATGAAATGGAGCAGTTTATTATTAACTCATCTTCTAGTATTAAATAAGCTTGTGGGTCAGGATGCAATAATTAACTGACTTCTAATAAATTACAAATGAAAAGCAGTCATTTTAAAGTCCTTCATTCTTTTAACGGCCAATACTTTGTACAGTCAAATGGGAACAAAGATGGTCCTGGATAATAACTTAAAATTTTTTTTTGCAAAGAGTAATATTGTTATCTTCTCGCCTCATGGATTCTATATTAGAAAACATTTTGTCTACCTAATAGGTAATTAGGAAATAATGACTTTCCCCATTTGTATTATCCAAAAGCATATGTAACTGATTAGAACTCGTATCAATTAGAGGAGTTTCTGATTAATCTGAGATACACTGTCACCACATTGAAATGATAAAAGGTTGGTCCAAAGCTCAGAAACATAAAGTTTCAGTTGGCTGGCACAATAATACAGGCAAATAATCAATTTCTATTAGAAACCACCAAGAAAGGCTTTCTAAAATTCAGGGTCCCTGGATCCCTTTTGTTAGATGACATTCATGATATATTCATGTGACTATGACAATAAGCAATAAAACTTCCTCCCTTAAACATATGCATAGAAATACAGATTTATTTAACTATCTGCTATGGACTAAATGTTTATGTCACCCTAAATTCATATGTTGAAGGCGTAATCCCTAATGTGATGATATTTGGGGGTGGGGCTTTTGGGAGGTAATTAGGAAATGAAGGTGAAACTCTCACAAATGGGATTAGTATCTTTATAAGAAAAGACGTGAGAGAGATGATCTCTCTCCCACATGTGAGCCACAGCAGGGAGGCATCCATCTTCAAATTGGGAAGATGGCCCTCACCAGGAACAACATTGGCCAGCACCTTGATCTTGGAATTTCCAGCCTCTAAAACTCTGAGAAATCAATTTCTGCCACCCAGTCTATGGTATTTTTGGTATAGCAGCTCGAATTGACAAAGACAACTATCTGCTGTCAAATATTGAAATAAGGTGCCTCTCCAACTGTATGGAAGTCAGTTGACATGTAGAGTGAAAAGAATATAGATTTTAGAGTTAGATAGATCTCACCAAACATGAGTCACTTGCAAGATTTTTTTCTCTTAGTCTAAGATTGTTCACTGATGAAATATGATTAATAACATCTACCGGAAAAACACTGACTTTTCCCATTCATGCCATAAAAGGAAAGCACTGGGTACCAAAAGAAATTATAACACAGTGAAAGCCAAAGAGCAAAGTGGAGACTTTTTTAAATACACAAATTGATTAAAATATTATTTCTCAGATTATACATATAACACAAATAAATAGATTTCCCAACAGAAAAGTAGTCAAAGTACAGTATATGAAATTCCCTGATCATTATAAATTATGTATAGCCGGAGAGAGATCCAAGATGGCCGATTAACAACAGCTCAGGATTGTAGCTCCCAGTGAAAGCGCAGAGAGTGAGTGGACGCCGCACTTTCAGACGAATTTTTGTTGCCTACAGACTAGGAGATTCCCGGCGGAGGAGCCACACGGGTCGCCAGCGCGACTTTTTTGGCCGGCGCGGCTATTTTGCCGGCGCCCCAGCACGGCGCTTCTCGGC
>CAUYLG010023054.1:0-147822 GCA_963573385.1 Cacajao melanocephalus
CTCAAAAAAAAAATAAAATATAATATTATTTATTTGGAAACAAAATTAATGCAATAATTTTTTCTAAATATATCCTTTTTAAATTGTTTTAATATCAATAATCAAATTGTAAAAAAAAAATTTTAAAATAAAAAAACACACGACTCCATCAAAAAATGGGTGAAGAATATGAACAGACACTTGGCAAAAGAAGCATTTATGCGGCCACGAAACTTATGAAAAAAGCTCATCATCACTGGTCATTAGAGAAATACAAATCAAAACTACAATGAGATACTATCTCATGCCAATTAGAATGGCAAACATTAAAAAGTCAGGAAACAACTGGTGCTAGAGACAATGTGGAGAAATAGAAATGCTTTTACAGTGTTGGTGGGAATGTAAATTAGTTCAAACATTGTGGAAGACAGTATGGCAATTCCTCAAGGATCTAAACAGAAAAACCATTTGACCCAGCAATCCCATTACTGGGTATATATCCAAGGGATTATAAATCATTCTACCATAAAGACACATGTACATATATGTTTATTGCAGCCCTGATTGCAGTACCAAAGACTTGCAACCAACCCAAATGCCCATCAATGATAGGCTGGATAAAGAAAACGTGGCAAATATATGCCATGGAATACTATGCAGCCACAAAAACGGATGAGTTCATGTCCTTTGCAGGGACATGGATGAAGCTGGAAAAGATCATCTCTGCAAACTAACACAAGAATATAAAACCAAACACCACATATTCTCACTCATTAGTGGGAGTTTAGTAATGAGAACACATGGACAGGGGGAGGGGAACATCACACACTGGGGCCTACCAGAGGGCAGGGGCCTATGGGAGGGATAGCATAAGGAGAAATACCTAATGAAGATGACGGGTTGATGGGTGCAGCAAACCACCATGGCACCTGTATACCTATGTCACAGACCTTTACATTCTGCACATGCATCTCAGAATTTAAAGTATAATAATAATAAAAAAAGAAACACCAGTTAGCTTAATTTTTAGGTCTAAGTTAAAATACTACTTTGAAGACCTGAATTGTACCCACCTTTCAAAGAACAGAGTCTTCTGAACTTTGTTTTTTATTCATTTGCTAACTTACATGGTTTTGTTAGAAAAACTCAGGAACTACTTAACTCAGTGTATTTCTGAAGAAAATCTTGAGTTTAATTCAAGACTGCTCTGACCCTGGCTTGTGTGTGACTGATGTGTTCTTCAGAAATATCATCAGTTATTGTCACTCTTTGAAGACTTAAATCATTTTGGAAGTTTCCAGTTTGAAGAGGTCAGCATTAAAAATTCTTGAATGCCCATCCAGTATCCTCTGATCAAATACAATCAATGTAGAGTGTAAAATAATTTTTCATTATATGGGGGAAAAGAGTTTAGAGCTCCTTGTTACATTCTTGAAGAAAGGCATGTAAAAATTATTATGTAAAATGGAGTTTTTATATTATAAAGAAAGTAGGATAAGAAAACAACCATATAACTAAACCGAATAATCCCTGATGATAGTAATGAAAAAGTTTGGCAAGCTAAACTTGTAAGGCTCTAGAGATATTGATGACAAAAGATTAATGGATGCTTGTCAACATGTCAACACTCCATACTTTCCTTCTGGCATCAATAATGTCTATAGACACTACAAACTACCTCAGTGGACACTGACAAGAATATATCCAGCAAAACAAATGGTGGTACGTGTTATGAAGATTACCGTGACCACCAGTTTTTTTTTCTTCTAAAAGGAGTCCATGATTTTGCAACTATAAAATAGTGGTATACTGTATGGACTCATTAACACTCCATCACTGACAATAACCTGTTCAGATGTCTATGTGTTATTCTTTTTGCAAATGTGATTTGATTTGATTGCAGTTATAGCAAAGGTTCTATGGTGGATAGCTGACAATATAAATGATGCACATATTTGTGAATGCTATAGATCAAATTCTGCCTATTATAAAGCATATAGATAAGATGATAGAGATGATAAATGCCAATAATTGATAATTAAAAGAATTTTTTAACCATGTTGGAAAACATTTAATTGCAAATCTCCCCAAGGCTGTTCTTGGAGCTTTATTATGTAAGATCATGAAGGCAATTTTTCCAACTGGAAATGAAAACATTTCTCTCATCAATGGAAACTTTCAGAAAAAGTTGATTTAAAAATAAATTTCTAACACATATAATCTGAATCAGCCACTTTATTTTGCTCTATGGAAGCTCCAGAAGGCAGCAGATTTTGTTCAGGAAAAAGATGAAATCAACCAGTGTAAAGAGACGAAGACTTCCTCAACCCTCTGTAATTCCTTCTTGTAAAACTTTGGTCTAGCTCTTTTGTTTCTATTTATTCCAACTTAAATGTAGAGAATCAGGAATGATATTACCACTAGCTGTAAATTGGAGATGAATATCTGAGGGATCTTCTCCTGGTGAATGGGTTTCATATATTTATCAAGAAGTAGAGAGTGAGTAATAAAATGCCATGTACATTTTTCTTTCAACCACGTATTTTAGTTCATCATTATGGCTTCTTATCTTTCAGAAAGCCATAGAGAAGTCAAAGATAACTTTAGGACAAATAAGCATGACTACTTGTTATGAAATAAGTAGTAAGCATCACTAGTGTGATATTTATTGGGTGCTTCCCATGTGAAAAGCCATTGTAGTAATCATTACAAATGTTGTACAGTCCAAAATGCAATATATATGTGTGTGTGTATATATATATATTCATATGTATGTGTGTGTGTGTGTGTATATATTCATATGTGTGTGTGTGTGTGTGTGTGTGTGTGTGTGTATATGTATATGAATGGATTAGAGGTTAATGAAAGACTATGGATGGAAGGGTAAGGCTTCACTGTTAGCTGAAGTCATTCTGGAAGAAAGTGGATATGTTCTCCCTTGGTGCCATAGTTAAGACACAAAGTAAGGGTTGATTGTTCTGAATAAGACACATTTTTAATGTTCTTTTGTCACTACTTGCTGCATGTAGATTACTTATAGTGACAAATTCAACTTTAATGATTTAATGATCTGTTCATTTATTTGATGAGCAGATAGTGAATGCCTTTCATATATCAGGGACTGTTTTAGGTGCTAAGAATATAGTGATAAGTAAGGCAGACAAAGCTTAAAATCTAGTTGTTGAGATAGAAAGTTAAGTAAATAAGCAATAAAAGTTCAGGTACTTTAAAGGGCTCTGCAGAAAAGTCATAGACCAGGAGGTAACATCAGACTGAGTTGTTATGTCACCGAAGTGCATTTAAACTGAGACCTGAAGAATCAAGAGGAAGAGCTGTGGAAGATTGTTCACAGCAGAGAGAATGGGCAGTATAAAAACCATAATGTGAAAAGAGGACAGAGTTATCTAGTAATAGGAAGAGGGAGTGTGACTTGTAAGGAATGCACAAGGGAGAGAATGGTCACAGATGAGGCTGGGAATGTTGTCAGAAGATTTGTCAGAGAGAACTATATAGGGATGGTAAGATGTCTGGATTTTACTAAAAGTGAAATGAAATTCACTGAAGGGCTTCGATCCACAGATAATAAAATTCTGATCTTAATTTTAAAATGATTGTTTTGGCTGCTTTGTGGAAAATGGTTTGTTGGAGGTGGTGGTGAGAGTGGGAACAGAATATCAGATGGGATTCTATCGCCGTTGTCCAGTTGAAAAGTGATGGAGGGAATGGAGGTGGGGTAGTGGGTCAGATTTAGAATAGGTATAGAAAGAGAGTAGTTAAGATTTGCTGGTGATTTCAATGTGTTTGTGGGCGATAGACGGAATAAGCAGCAACGATGGTTCCTAGGCTTTTGGCTAAGCAGCTCAGGCATGATTGTGCAGTTTAATGCGATTGTACAGAAGGCCTGGGAGGAACAGGCCTATGAGGGTGAACAGTTTGGTTTTGAAATGATATGTAACTGCAGACGTCAGAAATGCAGTTGAATATGTAAATAACGGAATTCCGAGGTGCCAAAAAAAAAATACTGGAGAAATAGCTTTGAGGGTCATGCACGTATGGATGATATACAGAGTTTTGGCACTAGCTATCATTTAGAGGAATGTGTATATAGAGAAGAAAAAGTGTCACAGGACTATGTCTTGGGCACTCCAATATTTATTGCTTATGCACAAGTGGATGTGTCCTGCAAAGAAAATGAGGAGAGTTACCCCTCCTCTTCACTTTCACCCCACAGCATCAGGACGTTACCTTGTATCCAGGTCCAGGAGTCCAAAGATCCCAACCTACTAATTTTAAGCTCACTCAAACAATAACTCCTACTGAATTTTCCACCTGTCTTAGAACTTTTATACCCTTAATTCTTCTTTATTCCCAAAGTCTGTCATGTCCTTTTCTTTTTGTTGTTGTTGTTGTTTGTTTGTTTGGCTTTTCTCCTAATCTGGTCATCTTTGCAACAATACTTTTATCAGGATTATGAAATTCCCGACTCTTCTGAATTTTCTCTGTGTAGCCTTTGAGTCCTGAACTCTAGATGACTTTCATCACTTGGTTTCACTGTCCCTTGTTCTAAACTAGTGAACACCACTGCAGTAATTCACAGAAGCATGGTGGGGTGTCCACTGCAACTGCTTATTTTCCACACATAACCGATGAACTTGAGACTTGAGCCTTCCTATCATAGGCAGTATTTTTATTGACCACTTATTGATCATCATTCCTACCTACCATGGTGGTTTTTCTGCAAATGTGTCATTATTTTTAAGGTCCATTTAAATTTTCCATCCTTTTACTCTCAGAAGATGTTGCTTCTATTTCTCTTCAATTGTAGCAATGTTTATACAAAAATCTTACAACATCACATATCTTCCTTTCAATTAATTCCATTCTTTGATATTCTTTCCTTTCCGGTTCAGTTGTAATCCACATGTTCCATTTTCTCATTCTTTGATTTTCTCTTAGTAATCTGTTTCGTCAATTACTTTCCCCAAATTCTTCTCTAGTACAAATTTCATTTTGCATACGTATTGCCACCCTCTGCCTGCTAACACAGTGTTTAGGTCTTTCCTGATTTTGCTTTTTGAGACAGGGTCTTGCTCTGTTGCCCAGGCTGGATTGCAGTGGTGCAATCATAGCTCACTGCAGCCTCTATCTCCCAGGCTCATGATACTCTCATCTCAGCCTCCTGAGTAGCTGGGACTGCAGGTGCATGCCACCACTCCTGGCTGTTTGATTTTTTTTTTTTTTTGGTAGAGATGGAGTCTCACTATGTTGCCCAGGCTGTTCTCCAACTCTTGAGCTCAAGTGATCTTCCTGCCTTGGCCTCCAAAAGTTCTGAGATTACAGGCATGAGCCACCCCACCTGGACTTTCCTCTCATAACACCATCTTTCTCTCAAGTTGCCATTCTTTATCTCTTTCTTTCATGACCACACGTCTTGAAAAGTTAGTTGACACTTGCTGCCTCCACTACACTTCCCTCTTTCCGCCTCTTCTCCTTTAAATTCTTAATCCACTACTTAAATGACACCCTAATCACCAATTCTACTCTTCACTTTTCAAGTTCTCCTCCTTCCTCTGTTCACATGATCACCGCCTCCTCTTAACTTTTTGAGCTTCCCTTGTTTCCAGAACACTAACCTATTTTTCTCACTTATTTTGAACTTTTTCTCTGTTATGTTTACTCTTATTTTTTTTTCATCGTCATCATCATCGTCACCATCATCATCATTATTATCTCTTTTCTCTGTTCACAATTTTACACCTCCAAGGTTTTTTCTTTCCAAACTTATTCTCTACAGACCTACAGAGTTCCTATCTCACGTTTCCAGATGCCAGATTTGTATCTACATCCTGCTATATTTTTTACTGGCACCCTAAACTTAACAGATATAAAAGTGAATGCACTCTGTTTCATCCAAACAAATTGTTTCCCCTGACTTTGAAATTTTGATTCATAATAGCATCATTGGCTAGGCATGTAATCCCAGCACTTTTGGAGGCCAAGGTGGGTGGATCACCTGAGATCAGGTGCTTGAGACCAGCCTGGCCAACATGGTGAAACCCCGACTCTACTAAAAAATACAAAAATTAGCTGGATGTGGTGGTGGGAGCCTGTTAATATCAGCTACTCAGAAAGCCCCGAGGCAGGAGAATCACTCAAACCTGGGAGGCGAAGGTTGTGGTGAGCAGAGATCGTGCCATTGGGCTCCAGCCTGCGTGACAAGAGCAAAACTATGTCTCGAAAAACAAAATAAAATAAAATAAAATAATAACATAATAGCATCGTTTTAGTCAGTCACGTCAGAAACTCCCAGAAAAGTATTTGTGTTTTTTGTGTTTGTTCCCTCCTTCTAGTCACTTCATTAACAAATGGTCACATTTTGGGATCCAGGTCCTTTCATCTTTGCCTCGGGATTCTGTCTCCCTCTCTGTTTCATTCGTCAGTTGCCAGTTCCTCTAGCTTGGAGTTGTCCCTGTTTCCTGGATTGTCCTTGATATCCTATTTCTTCATAATATAGTTTATGGATCTATGCTTTTTTTTTTTTTGGAACAGAGTCTTGCTCTATCGCCAGGCACCAGGCTGGAGGGCAGTGGCACAATCTCGGCTCACTGCAATCTCCGCCTCCTGGGTTCAAGCAATTCTCCTGCCTCAGCCTCCTGAGTAGCTGACACTATAGGTGCCCGCCGCCATGCCCAGCTAATTTTTGTATTTTTTTAATTAGAGACAGGATTTCACCATGTTGTCCAGAATGATCTCAATCTCTTGACCTCATGATCCACCTGCCTCGATCTCCCAAAGTGCTGGAATTACAGGCGTGAGCCACCGCCCCTGGCCGCCACTCAATTTTTATATTACTTGTATGTTAATCTTCCTAAAGTGTGGATTTATTTAATTCTTCAAAGTAAAAATGTCATTCTATTGCTTAATAAAAAGTTATATATGCCTGTAATCCCAGAACTTTGGGAGGCCGAGGTGGGCAAATAACGAGGTCAGGAGTTCAAGACCAGCTGTGCCAATATAGTGAAACCCTGTCTCTACTAAAAATACAAAAATTAGCTGAGTGTGGTGGTGTGTGCCTGTATTCCCAGCTACTCTGGAGGCTGCGGCAGGAGAATCGCTTGAACCTGGGAGGTGGAGGTTGCAGTGAGCCTAGATCGTACCACTGCACTCCAGCCTGGGTGACAGAGCGAGACTCTGCCTCAAAAAAAAAAGTTATATATCTCCAATCTCAAGTGTGATTATAATTTCCCTTTCCAAATGTATGTTCCATTTTAAAAAATATTTGCCACCCAAATTATAGTACTCATCAAATTCTGACTACTCCCTTTATTTCTCAATAACATAGTTACTAATTTCTCTTGCTATTTCCATTCCTTGGTAAATTTCATTCTCTGTTTCTGTTTGTTGGAATATTAAAATTTTAGAAATCCACATGAGGCCTTCTCTTATTTTTTCTGACTTTTGAAACTAAACGTGATTGCCTCCCTTGAAAACGTCACCTCTTAATTAAAGTCTAGACATAAATTAGGGGTATGCTAACAGGTAAGCTGGGTGATAACCTAATGGAGAAGACTAAGTGGAAAAGACAAGGTCAATTACTGGGTCTTTTAACACAAGACACCAAAAGCAGAATGGGGGTAGTAAATTCTAGTATATTGGAAACAAATATAAGAAAGCAGTAAACAAAATGACCCAACAGAAACAGGAGCACCCAAAGGCAATGTAAGCTTTAAAGTGATGGTTTAAGACCAAGTTTAATGTTTTCATAGCTTAATTTACCAAATCATACCTGACTTGAATCCCTTAGCTCTTTTTAAAGAACTGTCTAATGGCATATTGCATGTCCTTTCTTCAATTCTAGTTAACTGTATCATCCTTGTTTACCTCCCCTACTTTTTTTTACACTAACAAACACAACAATTTACATGATTTCTATTCATAATAGTGACTTGCCATGGCGGTGAATCTCAGTGGCTGGGGCAGGACTTGCTCAGGAGCACCATGATGACAAGGGACACTAGAATTTGAGTGGAGGTGTCATGCAAAGATTAAAAAAGCACCTCCGAAGTTATAAACCCTCACCCTTACACCCAATCTGACTCTCAAACCAACATACTCATGAGGGTACATTACCTTCTCTACCAAATTATAAAGTCTTTGAAGGCAGATAATAGGTATTATTCACTACTGTCTCTCAGATCATGTAATAGAGTGCAGTACATAGTTGGGACTAAATAAATCTCTGTTATGATGAAACGAATAGGCAATTTTGAAAACAAGACCCTTTATATAGTTTCCTTAATTATAGAATTAGGATAATTTTTCCTACTTGAGTATAGGCCTGAGGGCAGATAACAAGATTTCTTACTTTCCTCTGAGAATTATTCAACAAAATAGCTGATTCTACTGTCTTACATATTAGAATGGTGAAACCTAGAAAAATCAAAATTTTAATCAGACAATGGAATGTAGTTTTATTCCAGACCCCAGAACTTTCTATTCTTTAAATTATTTTTTTGTCTGAATATAATGAAACATTGAGATAAAAGAAAAAAATATGAATTCATATAATAGATTATTTAAATTGTTATAAAAGGGAAATATATACCTTATGCAGGTTATTTTGTTAATCGGCAAGATGACATAGTTGAGAAATTTATCTCAATGAACAGTTCATTTTCTCCTCAAAACCAATTTGATATCCCTCGAAAATCAAATGTAGGAAAAAATATGAGGGGCTTACTAAAAGTGACATACATTTTTTTAAACTTTCAATTCATTTTTTAATTTCCATAGGTTTTTTGGGAACAAGTTTCCTGTCACAGCAAGGTATGGTTTTAGGTTGGACACTTGGGCATTAGGCCATCAATTAGGAAAAACAAGTATCCCATGAAAGGTACACCAAAAACATGCAGAACCACCTTTGCTGAGCCCTGTTAAGACAGTGCTAAAATGTACAGCCATTCTCCAGAGAGACACCTCAAGAATAAATTAGAAAGAATTTATATCACACACCCACAGACCCGAACAAATTATATATTTGTACAGTTAGAATTTCAAGGAGAGGAGCAAGTAAACTGGAAATCAGTATTTCTTAGGAACACAGATAAAATATAGGCAAAAATTAAAAATATCAGATATAAAATAAAAGTAAAATTCTTACTACAAAGGTGCTCTGAAAATCAGAACATCTAGAGCCACTCTAAGAAAGCATTTGCAATTTCATATTGCTTCATAAATTGTGTATGGGAAAGCTAATCTGTTATTAACAGATGCTGGGTTGCCAAAAAGAGAAATTTTGCTTTATGTTTTACGGTGAAAGGATATTACATAAAGCAATGCTTTATGTCATATTTCTATCCAGAAATACTGATAACTACAAATTTGCACAAGTCAAATTGTGACTCTTCTGGAGAGGTCACTAAGAAAATAATCAATAGTGCAGATGTTTGTAAGATTTGTCAAAAGAAGTCAAGGTATATTTTAGGTGTCTAGTACAAGAAAAGTCATTCAACCATTCATATGCCATAAATAGAAAAAAAGAAAGTTTCCATCTTATAGTGGTTTGATTTAACAATTTTTGTCTTCATGATGGTGTGAAAGTGATACATGTTCAGTAGAAACTGTACTTTGAATTTTATTATTTTTATTTTTTTTATTATAAAATTGACTTTGGTTTAGGTGATTTTCCCCAACTACAGGCTAACATAAATATTCTGAACATGTTTAAGTTAAGGTAGACTTAGCTATGATATTTGGTAGGTTAGGTGTAGTAAATGCATTTTTACCTTAGGATATTTTCCACTTAAAACTGATTTATCAGGACGTAACATTATTGTAAGTCAAGGACTGTCTGTAGGTTACTCAGTAAAATGATATCTGTTCATTTGGCTGTCTTTGTACATATGGCCTCATAAAATGGAACACAATACTAGGGTCCTTTTAACATGCTCCTCTGTTTAGCAGAAATCTAAAATTAGAGAATCCACTGTTGACATGCCTGTAGGAAATCTTGGGTGGATTATATTCACAAGCATGGATCTTGAAGCCCTGCTTTCTTTTATTAGACTCTAACACGACGTCTGTCACTACATTTCTATATAAGTAAAAGTCATTACATAAAGCAATGTAGTATGTGAGTCAAGTGGAGGTTGTGCATTAAGTCTGTAGAATCATCATAGAGAGTGAAATTGATTAATGATTCTAAATCGGCTTTGAGCTAAATTGATTAATGGTTCTAAATCCACCATCACAAAGTCAAAAACCAAATATTAATATTTGAATATTCATATTCGAATGTTAAGTGAATCCTAGGCAAATCTACGTGCACTGTTGTGATTCTTAAATGCAGCCCCTATAAAACCATTCTTTTCTGGACAGGTGAGGTGGCTCACACCTGACATCACAGGACATTGGGAGGCCAAGGTGGGCAGATCACCTGAGGTCAGGAGTTTGAGACCAGCATGGCCAACATGATGAAACCCTGTCTTTACCAAAAATACAAAAATTATCTGGTTATGGTGGCGGGCACCTATAACCCCAGCTACTCAGGAGGCTGAGACAGGAGAATCACTTGAACCTGGGAGGTGGAGGTTGTAGTGAGCCAAGATTGCGCCATTGCACTCCAGCCTGGGAGATAAAGTGAGATTCCATCTCAAAAACAACAACAACAACAACACAACAACAACAACACAACAACAAAACAACCAACCAACCAACCAAAGAAAAAGCAAAACAAAAAAAGTCATTCTTTTCTTAAACAGAGACCTAGCCAAATAAGTTGATAATGTCACATAATTTCCATGTATTTATTTTTTCCAGCATTTACATAATAAGATCACCAATAGCTCAAGAATTTTATTAAATGTTAGTTTTATTTTAGAACAATGCTTTTGAAAATGCATTCTCAAGGAATAATGGTTCTGCAAATTGTTAGTAAATGTTAGGTAAAAATTGTTCTATGAAGAACACAGATGTTAAAACCGTTAAAGAAGTCTTTTGGCAGGATCTTGTAGAACTTGAAAAATGCTAACAAGGGTAGTGTGATTCTCAGTGAGATAGAGTAAGCATACTCCTCCCACTCCCTGTTCCGCCTACTGAATGGAGTTACAGAATTAGGGCAGAACGCACACAGCAGCTTTTAAAAGTAAATAGTAGCAAATGAATTTAAAAAAAATCAGAAACAAAATACCACTAGAAAGGCTGTGGTATTGTGTTTCCCTCTATTATGTCTACCGGCCTGGACTCCAGGCATCTGAAACCCACAAGTGGACTTCCGCATGGATAGAGAGGGTTCCAGGAGAAGCTCTCTGGTTTAGATTCAAGGAGTGGGAAAGGGGTCCCCCCAACAATGGTGACAACAGGGACAGGAGATATATAATATCCTTTCAGAGGAGCTGTGGATCTTTGTGAGGAGCTGTGGTATGAGTGATATAGTTTGGGTGTCATCCCTTCCCAAATCTCATGTAGAACTATTATCCCCAATGTTGGAGGTGGGGCCTGGCGGGGGGATGATTGGAGCATGGGGGCAGATTTCCCCCTTGGTACTTTCCCTGCCATAGTGAGTAAGCTCTCATGAGGTCTAGTTGTTTAAAGGTGTGTGGCACTCCCTACTCTCTCTCTCTTGCTCCTGCTCCCACCATGTGAAATGCCTTGCTCCCTTTTTGCTGTGATGGTAAGTTTTCCTGTAGCCTCCCCAAAAGCTGAGCGGATACTGGCATCATGCTTCCTGTACAGCCTGCAGAAACATGAGCCAATTAAACTTGTTTTTTAAATAAATTACCCAGTCTCAGGTACTTCTTTATATCAATGTGGGAACAGACTAATATAAAGAAATTGGGAGTAAAATTCTACTTTTTTCTCTCCTTCTCTGTCCTCTGTCCCTTGGCTGCAGACATGAGCACATTTGAGAAAAGGATACATAGAATAAGAGAAATATAGGTCCAATTTTTGGCCCAAGTCTATAAAGGGGAACAAGTATACCAGGGACCTTAAGGAACTAAAAGAAGTGACCCAATAAAATTGTTTATAATTCTTGTGCTCACCTTGAGTTGCAGCTGCATAGCTCTAATTCCTCAGAAAGTGTAAATTCTCAAAACTTATCTAAGACTAAATCGAAAACTTATATAGTTCTATTACTATTAAATAAATTGAATTCATAGTTTTAAAACACTCTCAAAAGTAAAGCATCTGGTTCAGATAGTTTCACTGGTGAAATCTACTGGATATTTAAATGAGAAATAACATCAATTCCACTCAGTTTCTTCAGAACATAGAAAAGATCATATTTCTAATTCATTTTATAAGGCTGGCACATCTGTGATAAAAGCATATAAAGACAAAATAAGAAAAATTCAAGCCAATATATCTGGTGAAAATAGATGTAAACATCCTCAACAAAATATTTGGAAATAAAATTCAGCAACATATAAAAGAATGCTGTATCGTAACTAAGTGCAGTTTGTTATGGTGATGCAATACTGGTTCAACAACTGAAAATCAATCAATGAACTCCATCACATTAACTGTCTAAAGAAATAAACATGATCAAATCAATTGATGTGGAAAAGGCATGCCAAGAAAATGTGTAAAACTCTGAGCAAACTAGGACGAGAGGGAATCTATAAGATTCTAGGCTATAGGTAAATAGTATCTGTAAGAATACCTATAGTTGGCCCCATTCTTAATTGTGAAAGAATGAGTTCTTTCCTACTAACATCAGGAATGAAACAATGATGTCCACCCTTTTCACTACTCCTTTCAAAATATTATTATAAACACTAGCCAGTTCAATAAGGCAAGAGAAATGAAAGTTCTACAGACAGGAATGGAACAAATAAAACTTCCTTTATGTACACATTATATTATTGTCTGTAGAAAATCCCGAGGAATATACTAAAACAAAAACAAAAACTCTTCTAGATATAATTGGACCCAGTAAGTAGGTTGTGAGTTTACCAAGATCACAAGATACAAGATTATCACACAATGGAAATTTTGCTTATGTGTTGGAAACTGATATTTTTAAAAAGTTTCACTTACAGTTACTCTTCTCAAGCAATGTACTTAGGTATAAACATAATAAAACATGTACAGGATTGTTATGTTAAAAACTACAATACAGTGCTAAAAAATAAATCAACAAAGACTTTTAATAAGTAGAGAGAGATACTTTGTTCAGGGATTCAAAGAATCAAATTAGAAAAAGATGTCAGTTTTCTTGTATTAGGTCTAGAGATTCACTGTAATTGCAATCAAAATTCCCACAAGAATTTTTATAGATGTGGACAAGCTTATTATAAACTTTATGTGGGAAAGGAACTATTAGAAAAATTTTGAAATCGCCAATAATTAAGAGCCTTTGGTATTGGTACTATGATTGGCACTTAGATACATTAATTAGAATAGAAATTTCAGGAATAGACATGGTCTATTGATTTTTGACAACTGTGCAAAAGTAATTCATTGGAGAAAAGGTAATATTTTCAACAAATGGCGCTCAAAAAATTGACTTCTTTGTGCAACATAAATAAATAAATAAACCTTGATATTCATTACATTTTATACAATAATTATTTCAGAAAAGATCACAGATATATAAAAGTATAAATATTCTGGTAGAATAGGATAAAAATTTTATAACCTAAGAATAGGTCTTTGAGTGCTCAGATGTGACAGCAAAATCAAAATCCATTTCATAAAATATTGATAATTGGACTTCATGGAAATAAAAAACTTTGCCCCCAAAAGGTAAAATAAGAGAAGCTAGTCTGGAACAAAACATTAGCAGTTTATCTGACAAAGGGTTTATGTTCAGAATAAGTAAAGAATACTTAAAATTCACCAGTAAGAAAACAATCTGATTTTTAAAATGAGAAGAGAGGATATATAGATAAGCATACAGAAATATGTTCAGCATCACTAGACAATAGGGAAATAAAAATTAAAATCATCATGAAATTCCACTACTCACCTATTAGAATATACTAAAAATGAAAAAAGAATCTTCTAGATATAATCAGATGTAGAAAGTGATTTGTAAGTTTACCAAGCTACTAGCTCTTCATATTGCCAGTAGTTCATATTTTAGCCATTTTAATTTTAATTTTAAAATAAAAAATAAATTTTTAAATGAAAATACAACTGGCAATATGCAGAACTAGCAAGAAGGGGATGAAACTGGAATTGTCGTGTGTTGGTGGTGGGAATCAAAGGTGACACAGCCAGTCTAGAAAACAGTTTGGCAGTTTTATCTGACATCAAACACACATTTACCCTATTACCCAGCAATCCAATTCCTACATATTTATCCTAGAAAAATGGAAAGGTATGTCCACACAAATATCTAGTACTGTTTATAGCAGTTCACTCTATGATCTTCAAACCGAAAATGATGTAAATGCCCTCCAATGGATAAACAGATAAACAAATTATAGTACACCCATACCATGGAATCAGCAATAAAAATAATAAACTATTAATGTCCATAGTAGCCTGGGTGAATCTCAAAGTCTTTATATTGAATGAAAAAAAAACAGTTTCTGAAGGTTACATAGTGTACAGTTCCATACCACTTCATTTATATGGCATTCTTGAAAATGTGAAATTGTAGTGATAGAGAAGATAACAGAGGTTGTCAGGCTTTGGAGGTGTAGGGAGGATTTGTTTTTAAACAGAGGGGTTAGGGCAGAAAGCCCTGGAGCAAGACTTCTTGGGTCAAATCCCAACTTGTTCACTTCTTAGCTGTTTAGCCTTGGGACAGCGACCTGAACTTTTTGGTACCTCTGTTTTTCCAGTTGTACAATGAGGGTGACACAGCATCTACTTTAGAAGATTGTTGTTGAAAAGTAAATGGATTAGATCAATGTGTTTTTTGAGTGTCATGGAACTATTGTGTGTCTTCACTGGGATGCTGATTATTAAGACTCCATACATTAGTTACAATTCATAGAATTCTACATTAAAAATGTGTTTTATGTGTTAATTAAAAAACAAAATGTAAGTAAATGCTAATGTAGATTACCAATCTCTAAGATGGATATGATGAGCAAAATTGCTGTACAAACTTACTTAGTGGCTAAATTTCTTTAGTTTGCTGTGTTTTGGCTTGATATACTACTGATTATCACAAAGACTTTTGGCAATACGCCAAGAAAATATTGCAAACTATTATGAATAGAACATTTTGAGAACTAATGAGTTAATTTAAAATACATGAAAAATAAAATGACTCCAAAGAATAATTTCAAAATTGTTGGCATTATTGTAGGTAAGTTGTCATAATCTCACTTGAAATGTGTTCACAAGCTGTCAGATAACTTGATCATTCATTATTTGAGGTGAGTAAGGGTTTAAGTGGAATTCAGCATTTGTTCAGGACTTAGTTTTACTACCCATAAATAACAGAAAGACAATTTGGAAAAGAGGGGCCATAAGTGAGAAATAAATCTCATGTTGGCTTCATGCCTAGGACTAATGAAGGAAAAGGAGGTAGGCCAAAAGGAAGAATAATTCAAAATGGGCAAATATATATCTTTTAATTGATTTTATTCATGAGGTCATGACCCTAAGATCTCAGAGCTGGTGACCAAAATCGGGGTTTGTCAAGTACATGGCAGAGGTGTCACCTTGGGTACTTGATACATCAAAAACCCAGGTAGGAAATAAATCAAACACACATAAACATGCACACACACACACACACACACACACACACACACACGATTATTTCTTGACAGTGACACTGGCCTAATGTATGCTGTCTTTTACTGGCATATTGGCCCAAGAATCACAATTCATAATTCAAGACTGATTGCACTTTTCTTTTACAAAATGAGTCATCATATAAAAAGGCTTGTGGATAACTACACAGCTTTTCTTCATGCTCTCCAATGATTAATTACTTCTATACAGAGAAAAAAACTATAACAAGCTGTGCCAGCAAGTTGCACTTCCAAAGTCAATTAATTTACTTGGCTTTGTTTAAAAAATCACTCCTTCCTAATAATTTATAATAATCTCCTAAGACTTGCATCTGTTTAGGGAAATACAATAAACCATAAGGTGCATTTGAAAGAGTAGGATTGCAGTTAGGAGCCATAAAGGTGCTTCTTTTAACTAGAAAATTAATAATTATGACATTGTTATTACTCTTTTTATTTTCTTAGTTTATGGGAAAATTCTAAATGTTTTACGATATTTATCGCCCACAGTACTTTATGTTTCCCCCTTTTCTAGTTTTCCACAGGCTCTTACTTCTATATAGACATTGCATTAAAGCAGGCATCAAGTGGAGTCAGGAAACTTAAATTTGAATCAGGTTCCATCACTGGTATGTGTGCTTGCCAGGGGTACTTCACCCTTTCAAAACTTCAGCTTCCTTACTTACAAAGTGGAGATAATCCCTGTCGTGTATACATCGGCAAGTTATTGTGAGAATTGAATGAAATTATAGCATATGGTAAACTGAGAGACTATAAAAATATTGATTCATATCATCATGATGATAATAATCTTTTTCATATTCTTCACCAATCCTTGCCTGTCTAAGTCCCTCCTTAATCTTGGTATTTGTGTTGCTTCTTTAAGGGTTTGTAGTAACAGAATAATGTATAGATGTGAGTACACAAGATGTTGTAACATCTACTACAGTGCTCTGTACATCACTTGTACTCTGTACATCAATAAATGCTCATTGACAGAAACCCATATATTTGTGCAAGCATAGGTAAGTAGGAGATGAGCATGTCCATTCCTTGTTCAAAGCCTTCGTTGGTTTTTCATCACTCAGCATGGGAGGTCCTGGAGCAAGACCACTAGCATCAGAATCCAAGTCGCTCATTTCTTAGCTGTGTAATCAAGTGACCTAAACTCTCCAATTCTGTGTCTTTAGCTGTACAATGAGGATGATGTAAAGATCTACTTCATAGGAATGTTGTGACGTTTAAAGCATGCCAAGTACATGAAACACTGCCCGGCATGTATTAAGGGTTAATAAGCATTTGTTGCTGTTGTTATGTGGATGTGGATGAAAATCTATAGTAGGATTTTGCATGCTTTGACCACTACTTGTCTCGCTATTCCGTAACTCCATCCACTATTCTACCTCTTCCACATGTACTTTTCTAATACGGCCATACCTGCTTTTGCTAAACTCTTGTATCATGAAACGTTGACCACTTTATTCTGCCCAAACACATTTATACTTGCTTTCTTGTCTACCTTAGGCAGTATTTCCACTTCTTAATTCCTACCAATCTTTCAGAGCTCAGAAAAATATTACTTCCCAGAGTGTGTCTTTCTTAATAAGAATTGGTCAGTTCTCCCTGTTAATCACTAATATAACTGCCTATACTTCTTTGTTGAGAGCACTTAACTGCAATCATTATGAAATAATTAATTTTGCATTTCATCATTTATTGACTCATAAAATTCTGTCTTATTTACTCTTGTATCCCCAACACTTAAATAGTGTCCAGCAAATTCTTATATTTATATGTATATAAATATAAGAATAAGTAATCAAACTACTTGGTAACTTCAATGGCTCAACTTTGATTGATAAAAAAATGCACATTTCAAAATGTCAAAGAGCCTTGGCTTAGAGAATCTTTAATTGCAAATTAATATATAATTAATTTGAGATCATGCATCTTAATTAGATATACATGAATGAGATAATACATGAAAAAGTACTTTTTTTGTACCTATTTAGTACTATATGAGTTTCAGACATTGTGGTTATTATTATTTATTCAATTTTCTTTGGACAAAAAAAGTCCATGATTTGTAAAATTTTTTGTATAATCCATGTTCTCCCAGAAATTATGGCTTGAAAAAGCTACCTTAAATCTGCCCTATGCAGGTATAATTTTTAAAAATGAACAGATTGTTCAGAATATTTTTATAGCCCATTTTGGAGGAAGTATACTGAATAATTATTAAATAATCTACCTGTAGTGTAAATTAGATTTGAATAAACTGATGAAGCTCCCATTCAAGTCAGAGATTTGAACAGATTTTCATTAACATCTGGTATTTCCCAGCTCACTTTTCTCATTATTAAAGCCAATAAATGACTTGGGTTGAGATTATTCTCAAAGGGTCTCTAGGAGAGACCGGAACAGATCTGCTTATTACTTTGCTTTCCAAATGTTGCCCAAAATATCCTTTGGTAATCAATGCATGACTAATATTCTGGAACCTATTAAGAACAAAGAATTTGAAATCTGCCAATCTCTAGGCTTCAATCCTAGTGGAAACTGTTCATTAATTTGCTAAGAAACCTTTTATATAAGGGACCTATTTAAAATATTTATCCTTCCTTGAAATTTAGTTCAAGTAAAAAGTTTGCCCTTGTAGAGAAATTTGTGTATTTTCTTTGATTAACCATGAGTTCTGTGTCATTCAAAATATTTCCATTTATTCTTTTCCTTTTGATACAATTTTGACTGTCCAAAAATATCTGTGTGTCTACCATTTATTGGGATTTAGGTTTTACACTCAACGTAATTTAATTACCCTGTGTAATATACCATCAAATCTTGTAAAGAACCTCAAAATCAAATAAGTATCTGTAAAGTCTAAACTGAAAACAAAGAACCTGATATTAACTCTGTATAATGCCTTTTCTTACATAATTAAGAATTACAAATTGCAGACATTTCTCGAGTCATCTGATGCTTATAAAATTTTAAGGAACCACGAGTTACTTTTCTTTTCTCTCATTCAATAGCTACTTAGGTAAAAATATATATCATGATTTTTTTCTGAAGCATCAAGAAATAGACATTGATAACTGATCAGCTCTGAACTCTTTAACATGTTTCTTTCCTTTTCTTCCTTTACATTGGCTTACCTCAAGGGCATGTCCCATTTCACCCTGTGTGACACGCAATCAACCAACCATCCATGAAGCAAATGACACTGCAAAGCCAGGTAGATACCCGCTGCAAGTGTAGCACTGATCTTTCCCTTTTGCATTTCTTACTGATTAAGAAAATGAGTGATCAATGATTTTTCCCCTTTGCATGTCTTATGAATTAAACAGAAAAGGGACGGTATCATGGCAGAACAGAAAGACAATGTGATTTAGTCAGTCAGTGATGGGTTTGAATTCTAACTGCTTCATTAACAAGCCTGGAGTTGAAAGAGTTACATAACTTTTCTGTATCTCAAACTAGATTGGCAGAGTTAAAAAATAACGATATAATAAGCCCAATAGCCACAGCTGGTGGAGGGGGAGAATGTGGGAACTTTTTTTCTTCACCAGTGTAACTTTCCTCGTAGGCTCCTCCCAGGACAGTGCCCTCCCTGTGTCCGCTGGATGGCTGGAGTCTTCCCTTGTACTCTTTCTTCCTATCTCATCAGCCTCCTGAGGCTGGTTCCGTGGGTGGTGGGGGCAACCATTCTCTCTACACGTGGCCCTCTGTTAGTTAAACCGACAAACTCATTCTTGGTGTGGTACTGATGGCTGCCAAATGCTTCCTAAAATACAGCTTCTAAATGACGTTTGCGTTTCAATAGGAATTTTAGCGGATGAGGTGGGGATTTTGGAACAAGGGTCCTTCCTTTTTGGTTTCACTGTGGCAACATTTACAGAAGGATTTTTAAATTTGAACACTGCTTAGATGTAACTGGGAAAAAAAATGACCGCATGCATTGTGGAGAGACTATGTTAAACAAAATTAGACAGATTCATTGACGGTCGTACTGCTTAGAGACTTTAAGAGGCAACGAGCACTGTAGACAAGGAGGGTACAGTGATTACACAAAATCATTAATTTAAGAATTATTTATTGAGCACTTGCTATGTACCAGGCACTGTTCTAGGTGCTGATGATGATAGCACCGAGTAAGACAAGAGGGTTGTTCTCATGGACCTGATAGTTCAGGGCTTGAGCTTATGGTGGTGGTGGTTAGAGGAGGAGGTGGCAGAAAATAACATATGTAAGTAAACAAATACATAGAACTAATGCTTTGGGATCATGTGAAGTGTTGAGAAGAAACGAACATACAGATCTGATAGATATTGGAATCTCTGAATTAGAAGGGTCCTACAAAGCTCTGAGACAGGGGAATTCCAGATGAGATAAGAGAAAGTGAGAAGAGCCCAGGTAGGTAGGAATGAGCTTGGCATGTTCACCATCAGACAGCACTCACTCTGGAAATCTCTTTTCTCAAACGTTGTAAAAGGATAATGTTCCACAGAACATATTTTGAGAAGAAGCGCCTTATAGCTTAGACATCCCCATACTGTTATGAGTCCCTCTCTTCCCTTTCTTCTTCCTTGTATCATCTGTGAACTGGGCTATAATCCCTATCTTATATGTTATATGATTTTAAAAAAGAACCAGGCAAGAGTGCAATGGCACGATCGCAGCTATTGCATCCTCAACCTCCTGGGCTCAAGCAATCCTCCCGCTTCTGCATTCCAGGCTGAGTGACAGAGCAAGACCCTATATCAAAAAAAAAATAATAATAATAAACAAATAGAATGCTGGTACATGTAGATACTTGATTGCTGTCGATTTCTTTTCACTCTCTCACACTGAAAGTCACTCAAGGAAAGACTTGTTAAGACTTAGTAAATGTTTGCACTATCAACAGTCTTTTCTGCTAAGTATTATCCCCCATTTGTTCTTGCTGTCATTACTTAATCTTATTAATAATAAAATCTGATTTTATACTGGCAATACAAGAGACAGAAAAATACTTGTAAAAGTTATAAAATGCATATGTATGTTAATTTTTAAAATAAAATATAAACTCTTTCTTCCCCACCAAATGGTGTTCTCAGAAGGTTACCATTGGGTTCAAGTAAAAACCTAGAGTAGTTATATGTGTCTTTTCCCCTGAAAATGGGTTTTAACCATAAAGTCACATCTTAGTAAATACAGAATTTGTCAATATATACATGCAATTATAGAAGATTGTTGGTCTATTAATTCTACAGTAATAAATGTAATCCTATATTATCTAAATTGAATTGAGTCTTTTGTCATATATATATGTTAATCTTTCAATTTGTTCAAGAGGAAAATGTTAGGTGAATTTTTTAGTGACTCATTTGGCACAATTTCAGAGAACAAAATGTCAGAAATAGAGTGGATTTTAAACATGAACAGAAAATTATCTGTCAAAACAAATATCTTCATGTGAATTACAAACAACCCATTTAAAGGAATTATAAAGATTTCTGTCTAAAAAATTTCAATCTTAAATGTATAGTATTAACATGTTTCACGCCTCTTATTTCTATTAGTATAGGCAACTTATACGTAAAATAAGATTATGCTTAAGTAATTTGTTTTCATCTTTAATGCCACAGAATTCATGTGAGGATTTTTGACAGGCAAATTATGCAAGTACAGGATAAATGAACAAAATGGAATTTGAAGGACCAATGTACTAAAGGAAATTTAAAAATGACTGAAGTTTTCAAAAAATGAGAGAATACATGTTGACCATTCAAAAGCAAAACTGGGCCAGGTGAGGTGGCTCTCACCTGTAATCCCAGCACTTTGGGAGGCTGAGGCAGGTGGACCACTTGAAGTCAGGAGTTTGAGATCAGCCTGGCCAACATGGCAAAACCCCATCTCTAGTAAAAACACAAATATTAGCCAGGCATGATGGCAGGTGCCTGTAATCCCACCTACTTAGGAAGCTAAGACAGGTGAATCACTTGAACCGGGGAGGTGGAGGTTACAGTGACCCAAGATCAGGCCACTGCACTCTAGCCTGGGCAACAGAACGAGACTTTGTCTCAAAAAATACCAAAAAACCCAAACTGAACGTGAAGGTAGAAAAGGACAGCTCTTCCACCATCCCCAACTTCTGTAGGGGTAGTCAATATTAAGAGCTTATTTTGAATGCTTCAAAATATCTGACATACGAGCGAGTGTACCATATTTTTTTATGCAAGTGAGTATAACAGGTATACTATTTAAATACAATAGTCTTTAAAAAATTTTTATTTTATGTTAGATTCAGGAAGTGCATATGGAGGTTTGCTGAATGAATATATCGCATAATGGTGGTGTTTGGGCTTCTATGTACCTATCACCCAAACAGTGAACAATGTATACAATAAGCAATTTTCCAACCCTCATCCCTCTCTCTACATCTCCCCTTCTGGAGTTCCCAGGGTCAATTATTTCCATCTTTATGTCCATAAACATGATCATTTTCATCATGCTTTTTTACTTTTCAACTTATTTTTTAAAACATTTCTATCAGATACAGATCAAAGCTTCTCCGGTTAATGATACCTGGTTTTCTATTTGATCGATTTCCCACAATGTATTTAGCTAATCTCCAAATAACTGTGAGCATTTAATAATTTCTGTTACTTTGCTTTTATGAAGAGTGCTATTCTAAAATTATATGTACATGTCCTGACACATTGCTTGCTGGTTGCTTTTTGTCTCTAGCAACTGTGCAGCTTTATGTAGAACGAGGCTACTTGGTCTGTAAGACAACTGGCTAGAACACATCTTGTTTTAGTTCTTTACAGCTGCTAAAACAAAATACCAGACTGGGTGTCTTTTATTAATTTTTACTAATTTTATAAACTAATTTCTCATGCTTATGAAGGCTAGGAAGTCTAAGATCAAGGTGTTGGCATATTTGGTGTCTGGTATGGGCCTATTTTCTGATTCATAGAATTATATTGTGTTGTATTCTGGCTTAAAATGTACCAATAGTTTCCATGGCCCTTGGGCTAAAAGCACACTTCTGTGTGGCAATTCCTTAAGGATCTAGAACCAGAAATGCCATTTGACCCAGAAATTTCATTACTGGGCATATACCCAAAGGATTATAAATTATTCTACTATAAAGACACATGCACACATATATTTATTAGAGCACTATTTGCAATAACAAAGACTTGAAACTAACCCAAATGCACAACAGTGATAGACTGGATAAAGAAAGTGTGGTACATATACACCATGGAATACTATGCAGCCATAAAATAAGAATGAGTTCATGTCCTTTGCAGGGACATGGATGAAGCTGGAAACCATCATCTTCAGCAAACTAACACAGAAGCAGAAAACCACACACCACATGTTCTGAACTCATAGCAGGAGTTGAATAATGAGAAAGCATGGACACAGGGAGGGGAACATCACACACCTGGGCCTGTGGTGGGGTTGGGGGAGGTCGGAGAAGGGGAGGGAGAGCGTTAGGACAAATATCTAACGCATGTGGGGCTTAAAACCCAGATGACAGGTTGATAGGTGCAGCAAACCACCGTGGCATATGTATACCTGTGTAACAAACCTGCACATTTAGCACATGTATCCCAGAACTTAAAGTAAAAAATAAATAAATAATTAAATAAATAAAAGCATATTTCTTACCATTGCCTACAAAGGTCAGTGGAATCCTCTAAAGTCATCATTTGCCATTCCTCCTTTCCTTAGGACCCAGTCACATGGCCTCCATAGGCTCCTCCAACACGTGAAACTCATCCCACTCACTTGCTGTTTTTTCTGCCTGTAATGTTCAGCTCCCAAATCTTGCTATGACTGACCTCTCCTTACCATTCAAGTCTCAGCTTTAATATTACTGCGTAACCGAGATTTCAGCCTGAAAGAGCTACCATCACCTTCTAACATATCACACTACTTCTGTGCCACTTACTGAATTTCTGTCCTTTACCTTGAAGTTTAACTTGCCCTATATTAATATTGCTGTATACTTTTGATGAGAATCTGCATAGTTTACCATTTTTCTATTCCATTATATTTTACCTTCCAAGTTATTCTGTTTGGGGTTTCTTGAAAGCAAAATATCACAAACTGGAGTTATTTATTCCAGTTTAAAATATGAAAACAATTAAATTATACTTATCGTGAATACTGATATATTTGTATTTATTTCTTCAACTTACGTTTTATTGTCTATAATCATGTTTCTTTCCTATATTCACGCTCCTTTATTGTGTTACGTTGAATAAACTTTTTCTACATGTACATTTTTCTCATCTGGTGACTTTGAAGTTATATATTCTATTCATTTGGTAATTTCCATCAATTTAACTAATGTTCAATTAGTCACAGAAGTTATTACTGCAAATCTATAATTACTTGGTGTTTCTATTTCTCTTCTAAACATAAAAAAGATGTTAGATGCAATTCCACACTTAAAGTCCTAATGTATATTGCTTCCTAGAATTTTAGTTTTATCCAAAAATCTGTAATTGGTTTTACTATTAGCTGTCAATTAGAATTTCCAACATAATATTATCAATATTTTCAATTATTGATGTTGTTTTAGTCTCATGCTATCTCAGTTTTCATCTGAAGCTCTGAACATAGATTGTAGCCTTTCAAACGTTTACTCATATATCTTAATTATGCTTTTCACATTTTTTACCTCTTTATGCATTGATTTATATATATGTGTGTATCATTTCTGTGTTTCTTCTCTCTTCAATCTTTTCTGGTTTACAGTTTATCTCTCATGTACCACTTTAATTCAATAGTTCTTATTCATATTCAAGATTTATACAAAATGTATTTCTGAAATAAAAATATTTGAACATTGAAATTACTCCCTGATCCATGGGCTGTACAATGGTTTCTGTGCTAGCAGGCATGAAAACATTAATCTCCTTGTATATCTCCATCAGAGCCCTTGGATGACTAAGGACATTTTTGATGAGCAGTGATATTTTGAAAGAAATAATTTTTTCTTTTAGGTCTCAACAATGGGCTTAAAATATTCAGTAAATCATGCTGAAAACAGATGTTCTGTTTCCCAGGTTTTGTTATTCCATTTCTAGAGAACAGATAGAGTAGATTTAGGATAGTTCTTAAGGGCCCTGGGGTTTTCAGAATGGTAAATGAGCATTGGCTACAATTGAAGTCACCAGCTGCATTGACTCCTAAGGAGAGTCAGCTTGTCATTGAAGCTTTGAAGCCAGGCACTGACAACTCCTCACTAGCTCTGAAAGTCCTAGATGGCATCTTCTTCCAATAGCAGACTGTTTTGTCTACATGAAATATCTGTTATTTAATGTAGCCAGCCTTATCAATTATCCCAGATAGATTTTCTGGATAATTTCCTGCAGCTTCTGCAATAGCACTTGCTGCTTCATGTTGCAGTTTTATGTTACAAAGATAACTTATTATTATTATTATTACTATACTTTAAGTTTTGGGATACATGTGAAGGACATGCAGGTTGGTTATATGGGTGTATATGTGCCATGGTGGTTTTCTGCATCCATCACCCCATCATCTACATTAGGTATTTCTCCTAATGCTATCCCTCCTTTAGCCCCCTACCCTGTAATAGGCCCCATTGTGTGATGTTCCCCTTCCTGTGTCCACATGTTCTCATTGTTCAACACTCACTTATGAGTGAGAACATGCAGTGTTTGGTTTTTTTGTTCTTGTGTTAGTTTGTTGAGAATGATAGTTTCCAGCTTCATTCATGTTCCTGCAAAGGACATGAACTCACCCTTTTTTATGGATGCATAGTATTCCATGGTGTATATGTATCACATTTTCTTTATCCAGTCTCTTTGATGGGCATTTGGGTTGGTTCCAAGTCTTTGCTATTGTGAACAGTGCCACAGTACATACATGTGTGCATGTGTCTTTTTATAGCAGAATGATTTATAATCCTTTTAGCAGAATGATTTATAACCCTAGTAACGGAATTGCTAGTTCATATGATATTTCTAGTTCTAGATCCTTGAGGAGTTGCCACACTGTCTTCCACAATGATTGAGCTAATTTACACTTCCACCAACAGTGTAAAAGTGTTCTTATTTCTCCACATCCTCTCCAGCATCTGTTGTTTCCTGACTTTTTAATGATTGTCACTTTAACTGGCATGAGATGGTATCTCAATGTGGTTTTGATTTGCATTTCTCTAATGACCAGTGATGATGAGCTTTTTTTCATAAGTTTGTTGGCCGCATACATGTCTTCTTTTGAGAAGTGTCTGTTCATATATTTCACCCACTTTTTGATAGGGTTGTTTTTTTTTTTCTTCTACATTTTTTAAGTTGTTTGAACATTCTGGATATTAGCCCTTTGTCAGATGGATAGATTGCAAAAATTTTCTCCCATTCTGTAGGTTGCCTGCTCATTCTGATGATAGTTTCTTTTGCTGTGCAGAAGCTCTTTAGTTTAATTAGGTCCCATTTGTCAATTTTGGCTTTTGTTGCCATTGCTTTTGGTGTTTTAGTAATGAAGTCTTTGCCCATGCCTATGTCCTGAATGGTGTTGCCTAGATTTTCTTCTAGGGTTTTAATGGTTCCAGGTCTTACATTGAAGTCTTTAATCCATACAAAGATAACTTCTTTCCTTAAACCTCATGAAACAGCCTCTACTAGCTTCCAACTTTTCTTCTGTAGCTTTCCCACCTCTCTCATCCTTCATAGAATTATTGAGATGCAGAGTTTTGCTCTGGATTAGGTTTTGGCTTAAAGGAATATTGTGCTAGTTTGATCTTGTATCCAGACCACTAAAACTTTCTCTACATCAACAATAAGACTGCTTCCTTATCATTAAGATGTTCACTGAAGTAACACTTTTAGTTTTCTTCAATAACTTTTCTTTTGCATTTATAACTTGCCTGACTGCTGCAAGAGGTCTAGCTTTGGGTCTATCACAGCTTTCAACATGCCTTCCTCACTATGCTTAATCTTTTCTAGCTTTTGATTTCTTTCACACAAGAGATGTGTGACTCTTGCTTTCACTTGAGCACTTAGAGGCCATTATAGGGTTATTAATTGGCCTAATTTCAATATTGTTGTGTCTTAGGGAACAGAGAAGCCCAAGGAGAAGGAGAGAGATCTAAGAATGGCTGGTCAGTGGAGCAGTCTGAACACACACAGCATTTATGGATTAAATTTGCCATCTTTTATGGGTTATATTTGTGACACCCCAAAACAGTTACAATAATAACAGTAAAGATCCCTGATCACAGATCACTAAAACAGACATAATAGTTATGAAAAAGCTTGAAATACTGTGAAAATTATCAATATGTGAAACAGGGACTTTGACGCATGCTGTTGGAAAACCCCTACTCATAGACTTGCTTGATAGGGGGTTGCTACAAAAGCTCACTTTGTAAAAAAATGCAGTACCTGCAAAGCTCATTAAAGTGAAGGAGAATAACATGAGGTCTGCATAGAGATTATTGCACAAGATTATTACTCAAGCATTAAACATAATAACATATTTGTAAATATTAAAATGTGATATATGTAACTTACTGAATAACTTATATCCATGAGATATTGCAATGAAATTAAACATCATGTAGGAAACAAACATGTTATCAGTAATCAACTTGGATAATAGAAATATGTGTGATTTTTAGTTTTTCATTTTACTTTTGTGCTTTAAAAAACTTTCTGTACATAAAATATATTTTTCATAATGAGAAGAAAACAATAGTTTTAGGTAAATACTGTCAGATTTAAAAAATTGCATCGACTTTCTTGTGTTATTGTGAAGACATTTTTTTTCTTTTTTTCTTCTCGAGATAGAGAACAGCTAATTACTATTTTTGTGCAAAACATCATGTATATGTTACAGTCTTCAGATATTTTATGTTTATTTGAACACTTCTTTCAACTTTCTTATTTTTTGAATACATTTACCAGTTCTTTCAGCATTTTACCTTATGCCTTATTTTCAAATCTTTCTGATCACTATGGACTTTTTGCTAAACTTTCTGACCTCCTAGGTAATCAAAAGTCTTGATTACAGAAGCAAGCAAAATACAACACATGAAAAACTGTCAACTTGAAAAACTAGAGTCTATTCTAAAGAAATGCTGTTATGGAGAATCAGTGGTTAATGTCAGGAATCAATGTGTCCTCTAGCACTCTTGTGTGGGCAAGCCATCCTGTGCTGATGTTTCCTGGCAACAAATGGGACTCTTGTGAGCAGAAAGAGTTAATGTAGCTTCCCAAAGCACCTAATTTATTTCCAGGGACTGTTTTATGCACTAAGAGAATCTGGCTCACCATAATACAAATCCCTCTGCTAATAGTACCAAGAATAAAAGAAACCCTAATATATTTGTTTTATAGTTTACTTCCGTAATTATTACTTTTTCTACAAACAGATCACATATGAAGTTAGTTCAGTGCAGAAATTCTCATTTTTGGAGGCTTTGAGATTGTCACTTTGGGCATGTTTATAGACTGTTCTGTGAATGCAGCTTGGGTAAACAAACACTTCTGGGAGCCTAGGAACTGAAGCGATGTTGTAGGTACACAGAAAAACAGGCTAATTTGTTTCAAAAAATGTTTATTGACTTTGACATATACATCAGTTAGGCTTATAAACTTAGGACAAATCTATTGTTGAATTATTGAACCATAGTTGGAATAGGCAAATATAAAATTAAGACATATATTGTATAAACATAAATGTATTTCTAAGAAATATAGTTCATTTGGAATCCATCTAACTTTTCATTTTATGCCATGTTTTCTACTGTATTTTCATCAGAAGATACAAAAATATATGCTGTATGTCATATTTCAATGATTTGAAGGATTATGATATTTCATTTATAGGAAGACATCAAACACCTTCTTAGAGAAATAACTATTATTAGACATGTTTCAGATTCTACCTCCAGTTAGCAGCTTACACAAAAAATATCTCAATTAACCTCATCTTTCATGCCAATCTATGATACTTTATTTTTTGAAATAGATTCTTTTAAATTAGAAAATAATCCCTGATTATAAATTAAGCCCCTTTCAAACTGCATGCAGTTTTGAGTGACTTTTTTGGAGCAGTCTTAGGTTCAAAGCAAAATTGAGAGGAAAGTATAGAAATTCTCCATGTAACTCAGCCCCTACACATGCATAGCCTCCCCTATTAACTTCCTCCACCAGAGTGGAACATTTGTTATAATTCATAAACCTATATTGGCACACCATGATTGCCCAAAGTTCATAGTTTACATTACGGTTCACTCTTGATGTTGTATGTTCTAAGGGGTTTAGACAAATGTATTATGGCAGGTCTCTACCATTATAATATCATAATGAGTGTTTCACTGCCCTAAAAATCCTTTGCTCCACCTATTCATCTACTCCCTGGCCAAACTTATTTCTCCAAATGCTCAGCAACCACTGAACTTTTTACTGTTTTCATAGTTTTACTATTGCCAGAATCATTTAGTTGGAATCATAGAGTATGCAGTCTTTTTTGACTGGCTTCTTTCATCTAGTAATATGCATTTAACTTTCCTCCACGCCTTTTCATGGCTTGGCAGTGCATGTTTTTTAGCACTGAATAATACATATGTATATAATAATATGAATAATATATAACTGAATATGATATGAGAAGAACTAAATATATGTACAAACAGCTGTATTTACAATAGCCAAAATTTAGATATAGCCAAATGTTGCAGTTTTTCAACTCATTTGGGCAAATACAGTTGCAGGATTTTCAACTCATTTGGGCAAAGAACAAAGAATGCAATTGCTTGATTATATGACAAGATACATGTATTTTTGTAAGAAACTGCCAACCTGTTTTCCAAAGTATTTGTACTAAAATAGCACTCCCCTCAGAAATAAATGAGAATTCCTCTTGCTTCATATCCTTACCAATATTTGGTTTATCAAGTATTCTGGGTTTTGCCCTTTATAATATGTGTGTAGTGATATCTCACTGTTTTCATTTGCACTTCCCTGATGGTATATGATGTGGAGTATCTTTTTATATACTTACTTGTAATCTGTTTATCTTCTTTGGTGAGATGTCTTTCCAGATTCTTAACCCAATTTTTAATGGGCTTGTTTTCTGATTGTTGAGTCTTAAGAGTTCCTTGTATATTTTGGAAACAGTCCTTTATTAGATGTTGTCATTGCAAATATTTTCTCCAAATCCGTGGTTTGTCTTCTTATTGACTTCATATCCTCTTTTCAAAGAGAAGCTTTTAATTTTCCTGAGGTCCAACTTATCAATTTCTTTTGTAGATTGTGCCTTTGGTGTTGTATCTAAAAAGTCATTTCATATACAAGGTAATCTAGTTTTGTTTTTCCTGTGTTTTCTTATAGGAGTTTTATACTTTCGCATTTTACATTTAGGTCTATGATCCACATTGAGTTCTTTTTTTGAAGGGTATAAGATTTGTATTTAGATTCATTTTTGGCTTGTAGATGTACAGTTCTTCCAACGCCATTCTATGAAAAGACTATCTTTGCTCCATTGTGTCGCTTTTGACACTTTGTCAAAGATCAGTGAGTCTATATTTATGTTGATCTATTTCTGGTTTCTCTATTCTGTTCCACTAACACCACACTGTCTTGATTACTATAGCTTTATAGTGAGTCTTGAAGTCAGATAATGTTAGTCCTCTAATTTTGTTCTTCAGTATTATGTTGTCTATGCTAAATCTTTTGCCTCTCTCTATAAACTTTAGAATCAGGTTATTGATATCCACAAAATGACTTGTAGGGATTTTTGTTGGGACTGCATTAAATATATAGATCAATTTTAGAAGAACTAAAATTTTAACAATCTTGAGTCTTCCTATCCATAAGCATGTAATATCTCTTCGTTTATTTAGTTCTTTGATTAATTTCATTAGAGTTTTATGGTTTTCATCATATTACACTCGTATATATTTTGTTCAATTTATGCCTAAGCATTTCATTATTTGGAATGCTAATGTAAATGGTATTGTGTATTCAATTTAAAATTCTACTTGTTCATTTCTGGTATATAGGAAAGTTATTGACTTTTCTTTAGTAACCTTATCTCCTGTAACCTTACTATAACTACTTTTGTTCCAGGATTTTTTACTTAGTTAAGGTGTGTAATTCTTTTTAGACCTTGTTGGATTCAGTTTGCTAATATTTTCTCAAGGATTTTATAATTACGTTCATGAAAAATATTGGTTTGAAGTTTTTAAAAAAATTTCTTCTAGTTTCTTTGTCTGTTTTTGGTATTAGAGTAACTTTGGCCTCATGGAATGAGTTACAGTATTCCTTATTCTTCTATCTTCTGAAACAGATTGTCGAAAAGTGGCATAATTTCTTTCTAAAATGCTTGGTATCATTCACAAGTGAATCACTTTGGTTCTGGTGCTGCTTTTTGTTTTGGAATGTAACTAATTATTGGTTCTATTTCCTTTGATATAGGCCTATTCAGATTGTTCATTCTTTTGTGAGTTTTGGCAGATTTTATCATTTAAGAAATTGCCCAGTTTATCTGGTTTATAAAATTTGGGGTCATAGACTTGTTTATAATCTTCTTTTTAATCCTGTTAATGTCTATGGGATCTATGGCAATGTCCCCTGTCTAACTGCTTTGTAATCTATGTCTTCTCTCTCTTTTTCATGGTCAACCTCACTAGAGGCTTATCAATTATATTGCTATTTAAAAAAAACAGCTTGTGGCATTATTTTCTCTATTGATTTTGTGTTTCAATTTTATTGATTTCTGCCCTAATTCTTATTTCTTTACTTCTGCTTACTTTGGAATTAATTTGTTCTTCTTTTCCTAGTTTCCTAAGGTAATAACTTACGTTATTGATTTTAGATCTTCTTTTCTGATATATGCATCCAATGCTGTGTTTCTTTCTAAGCATTGATTGCTTTTGCTGCACCTCGTAATATTTTATAAGTTGTATTTTCATATTTGTTCCGTTTTAGATCTTTAAAAATTTCCCTTGTGATTTTCTCTTTGACCACTGCGTTATTTAGAATGTGTTCTGGAATTTTCCAGTTTTACTTCTGTTATTGATATCTACTTTGGGCAATGATTAATTAACAACTTCATTTGTATTTGACAGTACACATGTAATTTCTATTCTTATAGGTTTGTTAAGACGTGTTTTATGGCCTAGTTGTCTATCTCAGTGAATGTTCCATGTGAGCTTGAGAATAAAGAGTTTGTATGAAAAAACAAGTGACAGTAGAATAAAAACTTTATGCAGATTCTAGTTTCTGACTTATATGTTTTTTTCTTTCTCTCAACAGTTTTTGTCATTTCCTAGAAGGCAAATCTACTGGCAAAAATTTTTGGTTTTATTTGTCTGAGACTGTCTTTATTTCTCCCTCACTTTTGAAGCATAATCTCATAAAGGTACAGAATTCTTGGTTGGTGATTTTCTTTTTCTCCCAATACTTTGAATATTTTACTCCATTGACTTTTGATTACATGATCCTATGGAGAATTTGGATCTTTGTTCCTCTCAGATAATGTGATTTTTTTCCTCTTGGCGTTTTTCACATTTTTTTCTTTATCTTTGACTTTCTGTAGTTTGGAAATGATATACCTAGGTGTGGCTTGTGTGTGTTTCTTTTTGGTTTTTGTTTGCTTGTGTTTTGTTTATTTTTTCCTCACTTGCATTTATCCTGCTTGATATTCTCTGAGTTACCTGAATCTGTGGTTTGTTATCTGACATTACTTTGGAGGAAGTTCTGTCAGTCATTACTGTTTCAAATATTTCATGTTCCTTTCTCTCTTCTTTTTCTGGTGTTCTCATTACATGTATGTTACACTTTTTGTGGTTATCCCATGGTCCCTTGATATTCCTTTTTATTTGGTCTTTTTTCTGTTTGGTTTTCAGTTTTGGGGGTTTCCATTGAGATATTCTCAAGTTCAGAGATTCTTTCCTCAGCTACAAGCAGTCTATTAATAAGCCCATCAAAATTATTATTTTTGTCACAGTTTTTTTGATCTCTGTCATTTATTCTTGGTTCTTTACTGGGATTCGTACCATTTTTTCTTACATTTTCTGTGTTCATCTGCTTTGCTCTTTAGAGTATTTACCATATTAATGATTGTCGTTTTAACTTAATTTCTTTATTTGGAACTTTTTTCACATTTTAACAAATAACATTTCTTATCCCAGTTTTATTGAGATATAATTGATAAAAATTGGACATGTTTTTGTGTATAACGTTTTTTTTGATACATGTCTACATTGTGAAATGACTACCACAAGTAATTTAATTAACATATCCAACACTTCATATTTTTATCACTTTTTTTTTACAGTGAGAACATCTAAGATCTATTTTCTTAGCAATTTTCAGGAATATAATACATTATTATTAAATATAGTTACCATGTTTTTCAATAGATCTATAAAAAGTTTTTTCTAACTATAACTTGGTATTCTTTGACCAACATCTCCTCATTTTCCCTCCCTGCAGTCTCCAATTTTGAGCAACCACCATTCTACTTTCTGCTTTTATGAGTCCAGCATTTTTTAGATTTTACATATAAGTGAGATCATGGAGTATTTGTCATTGTAGACTTATTTTACTTAGTATAACATCCTTTAATTTCATCCATGTGTCAAAATGACAGAATTTTCTTCTTTTTAAAGGCAGAATAATATGCCATTGTATATATCACACATTTCTTTTATTGTTTCATCTAATGATGGATGTTTAAGTTGATTCCATATTTGGCTATTGTGAATAATGCTTCAATGAACACAGAACAGAATATATCTCTTTGACATCTCGATTTTATATCTTTGGATATATAACCAGATGTAGAATTACTGGGTCATATATTAGTTCTATTTTTAATTTTTTGAAGAACCTCCATACTCTTTTTCATAATAGCTATACAAATTTACATTCTGACCAATGATATACAAGAGTTCCCTTTTTCCACGGTCTCACCAACATTTGTTATCTTTTTAATTTTGGGCAATAGCCATTCTAACATCTGTGAAGTGGTGTTTCATTGTGGTTTTAATTTGCATTTCCCTGGTGATAAGAGATGTTGAGCATGTCTTCTTATATCTGTTGGCCATTCATATGTCTCTATTCTGTTAATGCGACCTGTCACATTTATAGATTTGAAAGGGGAGATTTTAAAATACCAAGTCTATCCACTTGCTCATTACTGATTTGTTCAGTTTTTAAATTTCTTTGTAATTTAATATTGCTAGGGTATATATTTCCAGGAATGTATTCATTCCTTCTAGGTTATTTAATTTGCTGGTGCATACGTATACACAACAGTCTCTTATGATCCTTTATATTTCTGTAGTATCAGTTCTAAGGTCTTCTCATTCATTTACATTTTTATTTATTTGAATCTTCTCTTTTTTAAGCCTAACCATAGATTTGTTAATTTTGTTTACTGGTTTATAAAAATAATTCTTAGGTTCTTTGATCTCTCCTATGTTTTTCTAGTCTGGTTTTCATTTATTTCTGTCCCGATCTTTAGTAATTCGTCTTTGATGACTTTTGGCTTATGTTCCTTCTTTTTCTAGCTCTTTGAGGTGCAAACTCTATTATTTATTGGATATATTTCTTTTTTAATTGCAGGCATTTATTGTTACAAACTGTCCTCTCAGAATTTTTGCTGCATCCCATAAATACTGGTATGTGGTATTTCTCTTTTCATTTGCCTAAAGATTTTTTTCCTCCCTTGATTCCATCTTTGACCCATTGAATTTTTAATAAATATGTCGTTTTATTTTCATACATTTGAAAAATTTTAAATTTCTTCCAATCGTTGATTACTACTTTATATCATGTGGTCACGAAAGGTACATGATATAATTTCAATATTCTCAAATTTGTTAAGACTTGTTTTGCTGCTTAACATATGATCTATTCTGGAAAGTGTTTCATGTTCACTTGGAAAAAGTATGTATTCTGCTGCTGCTTTTGCATGCAATGTTCTATGTAAGTGTTAGGCTTACTTGTTCTATTGTGTTGTTTAGATTAATGTTTCCTTATTGATTTTTGTTTGAATTATCTATCTGTTGTTGAAAGTAAGATATTGAAGTCCCGTAGTATTCTGGAATTGTTGTCTATTTCTCTGTTCAGTTAACATTTGGTATATAATTAGGTGCTATGATGTAGAATGTAACACACAGACACACACACACACACACACACACACACATATATATATATTTATAATTTTTATCCTTTTGTTTTGTTTATACCTTTATTATTATATAGCAAATGTCTTTATCTCTAGTGAAATTTTTTTTTTTTTTGAGATGGAGTGTTGCTCTGTCACACAGGCTGGAGTGCAGTGATGTGATCTTCTCTCACTGCAACCTCTGCCTCCCAGGTTTAAGCGGCCCTGCCTCAGCCTCCCCAGTAGCTGGGATTACAGGAACGTGGCACCATGCCCGGCTAATTTTTTTGTGGTTTTAGTAGAGACGGGGTTTCACTCTTGACCTTGTGATCTACCCACCTTGGCCTCCCAAAGTGCTGGGATTACAGTCGTGAGCTACTGTGTCTGGCCTCTAGTGACAATTTTTGACTTGAAGTCTATTTTGTCTGATCTAAGTACAGCCACCTCTGCTCTCTTTTGGTCTCCATTTGAATGGAATATATCTTTATATCCCTTTACTTTAGTCTATATGTGCCCTTAAAGGTAAAGTGCTTCTCTTGTAGGCAGCCCATGGTTGGCTCTTTTTTAAAAAATACATTCTTTTTCATTTGATTAAGATTTAAATACAGTTACATTTAAACTAATTGTTGATAGGTAAAAAGTTACTGCTGCCATTTTGTTATTTTCTGATGGTTCTGGAGTTCATTTGCTCCATTGGTCTTCTGCTGTCTTCCACTGTAATTTGATGAATCTTTGAAGTGTTTTGCTTTGATACTTTATCTTTTGTGTATTTATTACAGTTTTATTTGGCTTACCTTAAAGCTTACATTAAACATCATATTGTTATAGCAGTCTATTTTAAGCTGTAAATAGCTTAACTTTGACCTATACAAAATCTCTACACTTTAATTTCACTTTCTGCCTATATTTTATGTTATTGTTAACAAAATTTATATCTTTTTTATGTCATGTATTCATTAACCAGTTATTATAACTATGAATATGTTTAATACTATTGTGTTTTAACTTTTATATTGAGGTTAAAATGATTTTTGCATTAACATTACAGTGTTAGAGTATTGTGAATTTAACTATATTCTTAACTTTACGGTAAGTTTTACCTTTCATGTTTTTATGTTGTTGGTTTGCATCCTTTCATCTCCACTTGAAAAACTCCCTTTAACATTTCTTGTAAGGCAGGTCTAGTGGATAACCTTTCACAGCTTTTGTTTTATTCTGGGAAATTCTTTATCTCTCTCTCATTTCTGAAGGACAGGCTTTCTATGTATGATGTTCTTGGGTGGCTATTTTTCTCTTTCAGTGCTTTGACTATATCATCCCGTTTGCCTCTGGCTTTCTAGTTTTCTGTTGAGAAATCTGCAAATAGAGGTTTCTTTATATGATGGGTTGCTTTCAAAATTCTGTTTGACTTCTGAGAAATTGATTATGATGCATCCAGTTGGAGATCTCTTGCTATTTAATTTATTTGGGGTTATTTGGGCTTCTTGGATATAGACACTTATTTCTCTCTCTAGATTTGAAAGGTTTTCTGTTGTAATTTTTTTTTTAAATAAGCTTTCTGCATCTTTCTCTTACTCTGCTTTTTCTGAGAATTCTATAATCCATGGATAGGCTTGCTTGATGGTATCCCATAAATCTTGTAAGCTTTTCTTCGCTCCTTTTAATTCTTTTTTTTCTTTTTGTTCCTATAACTAGGTAATTTCCAATGATCTGTTTTTGAGCTTACTATTTTTTTTCCTTCTGCTTGACCAGTCTGCTCTTGAAGCACTCTCTATATGTTTTTTTTTCCAATTCAATCATTGTGTTCTTTTATAAGAATATCTGTTTGGTTCTTTTTTATGTTTTCCATCTCTTTCTTGAACTCCTTATTTTGTTCGTGTATTCTTTTCCTTAATTTGTTTCATTGTCTGATTGTGTTCTTTTGCAGCTCATTGAACTTCTTTAAGGTGATTATTTTGAATTCTTTGTTAGGTAGTTCATAGATCTCCATTTATCTAATATCAGTTATTAGTGCTTTGGTGGTGTCATGTTTCCTTGATTATTTCATTCCTTTGGTAGTGTCAGGTTTCCTTGATTATCATGATCCTGTGGCCTTATGTTGGTATCTGTGCATTGGAGGAAAGAGGCACCTCTTTAAATATTTACAAGCTACCTTCAGTGGGAAAAGTGCTTCACCACTTGGCCCTTTCAGAGATTCATGAGCAAGCTTGCTGATAGGGTTCTTGGGTGGGCTTGGCTAGTATCTGGATCAGCAGGTAGGCAGGCCTGGTGACTGAATCCACGTGGACCAGCCTTGTTCTTTGGTTTGTGGGGCTGGTCCAGGAGTTTAAGTCTAATCTAGGGCCATGGGACAAGCCTAAAGTCTGGGTCTGCAGGGTCAGACCTGAACAAGCTTGGTGTCTAGGTCTGCAGAGTTGGGCTTGGACTCTTGGTCCACTGCGTCAAGCCTGGCACTAGGGTTGACCTGAAGCCTGGATCCATAAAACCTGATCTGGATACTATGTCAGTGGTGCTGGGCTGGATCCTCAGGCCAAAAGGACTGCTTTGGAGCCTCAGTCTGTGAGGAATAAACTAAGCCTGCTATGGGACTCGAGCTGGTTCCATGTTTCATTGGGGCAGGCCTGGTGGTAGGCTCCAGAGCAAAGATGTCTGCTCATTTCACTCCTTTTCTCCCATGCATGGACTCCCTCTCTCCATGCAATGCTGCCTGGGCTTAGGGAAAGGATAATGCAGGTAACATGAAATTGTCCTTTCTATCTTCATCAATGTGTCTTCTTATTTTTATAGTACACCTAGATGCTGTAGTCTGTCACCTGAATTCCTTAGCTTTTGTGAAGTATTCTTGAGTGTGGATATTTGTTCAAATTGATGTTTCTGTGAGAAGACAAGCCTGGAAAGTCCTATTTTACCAGAGTCACTCCAATCTTGGTTGTTTTAAATTCTTAGTGTGATAATTCCTATCGCTGCTATATCTGAGTCTTATTTGGATGCTTGCTCTGTGTGTCCCCACCCAAATTTCATTTCAAATTGTAATCCCCATGTGTCAAGGGAGGGATTTGGTGGGAGGTGATCAGATCATGAGGGTGGTTTTCCCTGTGCTGTTCCCATGACAGTGAATGAGTTCGAATGAGATCTTTTGGTTTACAAGTTGTAGTTAGCCTTTCAATTCTCTCTCTCTCATGCCACCGTGTAAGATATGCCTGATTCCCCTTTGCCTTCCACCATCATTGTAAATTTCCTGAGACCTCCCCAGCCATGTAGAACTGTGAGTTATTAAACCTCTTTTCTTTATTAATTACCCAGTCTCAGGTATTTTTTATAACAAAGTAATACACTCTGTATCTTCAAATTGTATCTTTACTTTTTAACATGTTTCGTAGTTTTTTTCTTGATAGCGAGACATGGTGTAGCAAGTAAAATTTACTGCTATAATAGGGTGATAGTAAGGTGAGGGAATGTGTTCTATCCTCCTGTGATTAGGTCTCAGTCTTTCAATGAGCTTATAGCTTTGACTGTAGGTTTCACAAGTGCTTCCCAGTCTTCCCCAGCCATCTTTTAGGTGAGACAGGATGGCTGGAGTGGGCTGGAGGTGGTTATTTTCCTTCTCCCACATGAAGGGCTAGAGCCAACTGGAGTTTGGATTTTCCTTCCCCCAGGTCTGTTAGGTCTGGATAAAAGGTCCATCAGGTTTAGCTGCGGTTAAATACTTTCTCCTGAGGGCAGGCCTTGTTAAAAAGAAAAGAGTTCTCTGGTGTATTTCAGAGTGGTTTCTTTTGCTTTCCTCATCCCAGGAACAAAAGGCGATTTTCTTCTAGCATTTACTGTGACAACCTGGTCGAGCTCCTGGAGGTAAAACTTATGAAAGTATTGGGGATCCTCTATGAGTTATTGGTCAATGATGGAGTTTATAACTCTCAGACTTGTTCACACTGAGTCTCCAGCAATTTGGTAATTAAAATTCAAGTTTTCCTATTCTTGCACTGGTTTCCAGGGCAGTTTCTGCTCCAGCAAGCTGTGAGTTCCTGCATTTGCCTGTCTATCTCTCTAACCTTGGGTGCAGTGGTTTGCCCTCTATTCTCACCTCTTTTATAGATCCAGGAAAAGTTGATTTTTCAGTCTGTCCAGTTTATTACTTGTGGTTCGGGCAGAGTGGCCACTTCCAAGCTACCTACAAAACCAGAAAACGGAAGTCATTATGAAATTTTTGAAAACAAGACATTTATATTTAAAAAACAAAAATAGAAGTTTGTATGACTAAAAATCTAACCCTCATTTGTATTATATACATAATTTCTCTTGTGTATTCAGCAATTCTTATGCTGTTTATTGATTTTAAAAATATTTTATGGAAGTTCAGTGAATGTAGATTTATTCACAATTAAAAGTTTGATCCTATAAAGCTGGACAAGGAATTATTTTATAGTTTTTCACACTATGGCAGTTGGGTGCCATGCTTCAGTGTATTTACTTTGTCATAACTTTATTTAAGTTATTGTGCTTGTTAAAGGTTGACAAAAGGTCTTTTTTCACACAGAGATTTCCATGAGTGTGTTGTAAACACAGAAACTTTTCCACTCCTTATGTAACCTTGAGTAAAAACATTATTATATTCTTTTTCTTTAACAAATGTGATCATTATATTTTTGAGTTTCTGGCAGTGATAAAAATTTGAAATGTTGTAAATATCTCTTAGTTTCAGTTTTTCTGGCTGCCTAGACTTTTTAATATGATCTTGCCTGTTTGGAAATTTTCATCACTATGAATCTCACCTTCCCATGGTAGAAACCAGAAAACTGGATTCTCACCATTCTTTGTGGCTGGGGCCCAGACATTTATAAAAATCTCCATTCGTTGGGCATATTAATAAGAGAATCCAATTGGGAAGTTGGCAATTTGAGGAAAGACTCAAAGTTGTGAAGCCATTTTTGTGGGTAGGATGATGGCAGGAGCATTTTACTTAGGTGGTGGTGATGAATGTTTTTCTTGGGTTCTGGGATAGGAGTGTCCAGCTGGTGTCAGGAGCAGCTGCAGTAAAATAGAGTTCCTTGCTACAAATTTTAAAAACTGAAATAGCTACTGCTTGTTAATGGAAGTGTCAGTGCCAGTGGTTTTCTCATTGGCTCCTTCTGTAACGTAGTTTAGAGCATTATTTTTGGAAGTGGTGTCTTAAATCTGGTTCTCCAGCCCATTTGTCTAATATATCCACCCAATAATCTCCCTTTTTGTTTGGCCAGCCACAGTCAGCTTCTCTGGTTTGCATCTGAGAGTCCTGTTACAAATCACTTCCTGTTGCTTTTTTCTATTAGTATTTTTTTTGCATCGACACTAGACTGTAGCCCCTGGAATTTCTCATTCTCATGCTAGTTTACACTCATCCTTCAGCAATTTCATGCAACTACCATTGAGCTGTTTCTACCATTTTATGGCTTCTGTGGCTTTTGCTCTGGGAAAGCAGATATTGGAGGTGACCCTTTGATTGACCTCTCCAGATTTGGGGATGGCTTTACAACCATGTTTGCCTTACAACCATGATTCCTTGATAGGTCAAAGAAAGGTCACTGATTTTTATTTTGTTATCTTTTTTCTCTTGCTGTGAGAGTAGGAATGATTACTTCCATACTTTTTTTTTTTTTGAGACAGAATCTCACTCAGTTGCTCAGCCCAGAGTGCAATGGTGTGACCTCAGCTTGCTGCAACCTCTGCCTCCTGGGTTCAAGCAATTCTCTTGACTCAGCCTCCTGAGTATCTGGGATTACAGGCACCCACCACCACACCTGGCTAATTTTTTTATTTTTAATAGAGATAGGGTTTCACCCTGTTGGCCAGGCTGGTTTTGAACTCCCGACCTTAAATGATCCGCCTACTTCGGCCTCCCAAAATGCTAGGATTAGAGGCATGAGCCACAGCACTGGCCGACTTCCATACTCTTGACATGTTGCCAAAACTATACATCCCTGGATTTGCTTTTGATATATGTAGATTTTAAAAAGATATATTAAAGAAAATTCATTTATCTAATGTGACTTTAGCTTTGGCAAAATAATACCTAGAGATATACTGGGAAACAGATCGGATTAAATTTTAGGTTGAATACACATTAGAAAGTGGAACACGTACAGTTGCCTTTCTTAATCAGTGGATATATCTTCTTATTCTGTAACTACCTTGTTGGATGTCTCCCTGTTTCAGAGGAGGTAACGTGAAGGCTTGCAAGGGGTCAAGATGAAGCCATTTTCTCCAAATAAGGTGTTTTGCCACTGGACCAGGTCACTAATGGGATTGTAAAGGGCTTACAACTCCCTCCACCCTTGAAATTGAAGCTTTCCTTCAATATCAATGTTCTCTAAACCAGAGATGCAGAAAAATTAGCCTTCAAAGGTAGTTTTCAAAATGAAGTGCCACTTGTTACTAATTAATCGTGAATCATGAATGGTTACTTCACAATTTTAAGAGTCTATCTTTTTCATTCACACTCAGTTATAGCAGCACTTTTAAAATTATGGTTTCTTTGCAGGAATTCATAGATCTTAATCAGTGTTTGGTATTGCTTTTCATTTCTAGACCAGTAGGAACATTTTCATAGCCCTTGTTGCTCAAGGAAGCTAGGTCAACAGTGGTCAGGAGGCTGCAGTGTCAGAAACACGTCCAGGATCAGCTTCCAAAATGGCACAATCAAAAAGATTGTTGACTTATTTGAATAATCCAAATTTAGAAGCTATTTTAAAGGAATCCAACATTAAATATCTACTCATACTTTAAGATGAGGATATTTTACTAGACACACTGAGTTAACTGACAGTTCATGAAGCCATCATGTACATTCTCTCTCGTCTCAGATAATGTTAGTGTACTTCTTTCTCAATTAGCTTTTTCTGCCTTTATTCAACAATTTTACTCAGTGTAAGAGCCTCACAATGACCTGAAATACCTATTAGCTCTGATCTCACTTCCTACTTCTGAATCTCTTTTAATTCCCCTCTAGCCATGGCTTTCTTGCTGTTTCTTGAACACAGTATGTATGTTTTCATGTTAGGACCTTTGTATCAGTTGTTTTTCCTGCTTGAATCTCTTTTACCCCTATTAAATGCATGTGTAACTCCCTCATCTCCTTCAAATTTTTACTAAATTCAATCTACACAGGGTCGTCTTGACAACCTTATTTAATTTCCAACTTGCCTACCACTAGTTTTCATCATCTCCATTCCTCTGAGCTTCCTTTTCTTATTTCTGTGTCATGTATCATTTTCTACCATGCTAGTAATTTACTTATATATTTTTCTTATTATTTATTCTCTGTTGTCCCTGCTAGAATGTAAGCTTCAGCTCCCTGGTACTGATATATTCAGAGCATCTAGAATGGTGCCTAGAAAATAGTAGTTGCTCATTACATTGTTGTTGAATGAATGAATGACCAAAGCTTTATACTGTGCTAATTTTATGTCCCAGGCCCTCTGCTAGGGAAAGTGATTACCAATAAGTCATAGATTTTGTACTTAATAAGCAGACCTGTGAGATACATAACCCTGGTAGTAGAAAAGAAATTAGATTGGAGGGTGTTGAGTAAGAAAACGGTTCAAGGATAAAATTTGGGGACAGATGCTCAGAAAAAAAAAAAAAGATTGGCAAATTAATTGGATGGTGGAACATAAAGGAAAAACATACAACAATGATTACTTCTAAATTAAGATTAGAAGTGCAGGGAAATACACAAATTGAGAAGAGGAATATGTAGATATATTTCTATCTATGTTACACATAAGGTACTGGTGATTTGTTCAATGATGGATGCTAAATAAGATTATGTAAACTGAGAGCATGAGAGAAAGATCTGATGTGCAGGTAAAAATATGGGTTTCATTACCATTTGGGTAATAATTGAAGTTATTCCTTGGATGACATTTTCAGAGAGGTGTAATGTAAAGAGGACCTAGCTATGCAAAGAAAGAACACTGATAACAGCAATTTCAAAGGCTGGGGAAGTAAGACCTACAAAGGAGAGTGAGAAGGTGGATCTGGAAAGGTGAGAGGAAAATCAAATTCAAAGAAGAAGAAAAGCTAAAGAAAGGAGCAGGTGATAGTGACAAAGGTTGCACTATCAATCTTTGTCTTGATAGTGCAATCTTTGTCACATTGTCTTACAACAAAGAGAGAAAATAAGACCAGAAATTATGTAAAAATAACAATTTAAAGTGTATATATCCCACTTTAAAAATAGGTATATTTGGACCATATGTGTGCCTGTGGTTTGGGGAATAAAGGTTGTGAGTAATAAATATATAATCGGTTGCAGTTCAGAAAGTTCAGTCCTGAAAATTTCAGGTATTTTCACCATTTGCAATATCATATAGTTCTTATTCTTTAATTTGAGAAGACTATAGAAAGGATATGCTTTCATGAGCTGTCAATTTATGGACTTATAGGGTGAAGAAAGCAGTATTTCTTGACTTTGTTTGGACATGTTTCAGAGACAGATATGGAACGAAAACCTGCAAAAGCACAAAGGGCAGAGGAAATTATGTGGTTTATGACAGCCTTGTGAAAGGTATTAGAAGTGGAACATAATAGGAAACCATCAAAAAGCTTTAAGGGAATGGCTAATAGAGTCATGTATGATAGCACATAAAACATGTCCTATGCTAAGGCTATGAGTTGGCTTGTACTAAAAGTAGGACACATGACCAACCTCCTTACATTGTGGGTGCCCAGCATGTTTTCATATGTATTATAGATGCTTAATGAATAGTTGCTGGCCAAAAGCAAATATGCTAGGCCTATTGCAGAAATATCTCAGGCAGTGCAAACAACATATGCATAAGCTCTGAGGTGTGGAAAGTTCTGGCAGATTGGAAAAATGATTATGGGTCTGACAGAGAGTGGAGAGCTGTATTTATAGAGTGGAACAGAAAGCTAAAAATTAAGCTTTGTAGGCAATGGGAAGCAACTTTAATTTAAAAGAAAGAGTTGCATTTGATTTGCATTTTAGAAAGAAGGTTGTGGTGTTAACTTGGATGGATTAACTTTTAAGGGAAGAACAGAAGTAGATGAACCTACGAAGGTAATGAGAAGGATTGTCAAGACTGAGAAGGCAGATGAAATATGAGAGCCAGTGCAGGAGAGAGAGAGAGAAGCAGACACACAGAGAGAGGCAGATTCAATTAAAAGATGCAGAAATATTAAGTAAAAGCCAAAAAGTAGCCAGTGGATTTGAGTCATTTCATTATTGTTGTCTGTTCTCCTTTTGGAGCATAGATTATAAGGGACTGCAGAGAGAAAGGAAAATGAGCAATTGGAGGAAGGGAGTTTATGAAATTATTTCTAAGTGCTTGACTGGGAAGGGAAGTTAGACACAGGAATCACAGGATTTAAAAATTTTTATATGTTCATAGGTACAAAGACTTGATATCTTTGTGTAACCTATGAACAGAAAGAGCTTGAAAATATAAAAGAGAAGCATAAGAAGATTCTGCCTGAAAAAGGAAAATAAACCAGAACAGAGGTACAGAGATTAATTAACCCTAGACAGCAAGAGAAATACCCGATCCTCTGCCATAAGAGGAAAGAAAGTAAAAAGGGTTGTGGAGGTAAATGAATTCGTAGATGGAGTTAAGAAGCAGAGTTCTGAAATAGAAGGGTTGTTGTTGGCCAAAATGCAGAAATGTATTAGTGAAACTCATTACACAATTTTCAGTTACTGAAGCAATGGTAAAAGGCCTATTGTTTAAATTGAACTAAGAAGTACCACGGAGGCTCATAAAAAAAGGAGAGCTGGACTAAAGCAGACTGATAAACCAATGATGTGAATTTCTTCTTGATTATTGATTCTTGCATTTTACTTATTAAGAGAATATCTGCTGGGCAAGAGGATTATTTATAGAGTATTTTATTTGTTTCCTTGAAGTTGAATCGATAGATAAAAAATTAAAAATTCATATCTATAGCTTTTTTCTAACTTTTCCCTCTTTAAGAATTCTTTTTTAATATGATCATTCCTAAAATTGTTTTCTTTTGCAATTACCTTATGGCAGCACATAATTATATTTTTATTGCCTTTAAGAAAAGAAAGGATTATCACATTATATGCATTTTAAAGAACATCTAATAGATCACCTTCTACTCACCAGTCTATTGGTAATTATGAAGCACAATAAAAATCACCACTCTAGCATGCTATGGTGAAAAAGGAAAAAAGTCGAGGAAAATGCCTCACACTTAGGAGTCACTCAGTCGATGTTTGGGGAATCCAGATATCTGTTGGAAGCCAGGCCAAATTCAGAGCCAGTCTCTGGCACAGTGCTATCCCTCTGTGACTTTGGGCTGTGTCCTGGATGCATCAGCACTCTTGACTGTGGGCTTTGCAGCCTCAGTGCAGACATCAGTAGGCTTTGGCAGGAGTGGCCTTGACATTGGCAGGGCTTGTGAACAGCGGAGGCACCTTGGGGGATGCTCAGTGGTGATCTGGTCAGAGGGCACTGGAAGCATAGCTCCTGACACACACAACCGGCACCCCAGGGATGCTGCAGAGGGAGCCGAGACCAATCCCACATAATGATCTACAAACTCTTCTGTGGAGACCAGAGACATCCCCGTGGTATTCCCAAAAGCATTACAGAGAAACTGAGGTGAAGGATTTAGGGTATTCAAAAAGCAGATGCAGAGAATTTACTGTGTGATAGTTGATACTTAGATCCTCATGTTCGCGCCCAGTGAGATAACCGGGAAAACAAAGGCTTCATATTTACAAGCCTTAAATGCTTCTTTTTTTCTCTCCTATTCCTAAGTTCTTATCCATCTTTAAATATGACTACTACCACTGCTAAAATGATAAAAACAAAAATGATAGTAGTCATACATTTTATAGCATGCTTACCTACTACTATGAGCCAGTGTATGCTTTGTTAATAGCTTTATCGGCGTCATCTCCTTTCAGCCTCAAAAATATAACCCCAGAAGAGAGGTAATATCCTTATTTTGCAGGTTGATTATATTGTAAAATTGAAACTCAAAGAGATGAATATCAATAGCCACATTCACATACCCAATTATGCGGAGCTAGGGCTTAAAACTGTTAACTCTGTTCTTGATGCTAAAATGACTCTCACACCTTACTGCAGATGTGACCTTACATCTCAAGATGCTCCTTTGTGTATTGCAAAGTTACATGGTACAGTAACAAGGAAAGTCCTGTGTGGGCTGATATTCTGTCAGAGGTGCTTGCCTCTTTCTATTTTTGTTTTTGTGTTGTGGTGGTGTTGTTTTTAGAGACAGAATCTTACTCTGTCACCCAGGCTGGAGTGATGTGGCACAATCATAGCACCCTGTATCCTCAAACTCCTGGGATCAAGTGATCCTTTTGCTTCAGCCTTCTGAGTAGCTGGGCTACAGACGCGTGCCACTGGGCCGGGCTAATTTTTTTTTTTTTTTTTTTTTTTTTTTTGAGATGGAGTTTCGCTCCTGTTACCCAGGCTGGAGTGTAATCGCGTGATCTTGGCCCACCACAACCTCCACCTCCTGGGTTCAAGCAATTCTCCTGCCTCAGCCTCCCGAGTAGCTGGGACTACAGGCATGCGCCACCATGCCCAGCTAATTGCTGTATTTTTAGTAGAGATGGGGTTTCACCATGTTGACCAGGATGGTCTCAATGTCTTGACCTTGTGATCCACCTGCCTCAGCCTCCCAAACTATTGGGATTATAGGCATGAGCCACTGTTTATTTTGTGTAGAGATGGGGGATTGCTGTGCTGTCCCGGCTTTTCTGGAACTCCTAGGCTCAAGTGATCCTCCTGCCTTAGCCTCCCAAAGCACTGGGATTATAGGCATGAGTCATTGCACTAGGTCTTTATGTTTGTCTTTGAATAAGAAAATTTGATTAGCCTGTCTAAATGAGAACACATTGTATGAAAAGCTGAAATCGGATATGAAATTATGCGGATTAAACCAATTATAGCAGTTGTTAAAGTTATATCTCAATAGAGTATTAGGAATTTGGTTATTTTCATTGGAATATATCATTACACTTAAGCTATCTCTCTGTGAATAAAATAGTAACCTCAATTCCTTTATATTCATAGTTGTACCTTTTCATAATGATTATAATATTATGTGTATATTAAATTTAATATTTACTCCTTCCTAAATATGCTTCCTATTCTTACTTTTAAAGCTATCATAATACAGTTTTCGTTTTGAACAACTTTTCAAAACTTTGCTCTAAAAATGAAAGTTCTTCTGGTATAAGTCATTTACCATTAGAGTGAAGAAACAACACCGATTAGTCATGCAAGAATAAGTGGTAGTAATGTAGCTAACAAAGGAAATCAAATAAAACTTGATTTTACTTGATTTTACTTTTAATTTTAAAAATTACTCTTTTAAAATATTACTATTGATACATTTAACAAATAAGAATTACCTAAAATTATGGCTGTATCATGGTAGATATCATCCTCTGGGTTCCCATTGAATGAATTGTGTGTATATTATAAACAGTATCTTTTTCAATTGTTCTACTAGAGAAAATTCAGATTATCTCACTGTTATTAAAACTTTAAAAAAGGAAATAATAATACATTTCCTTTTAAAAGCATTTAATCTCTGAAAAGCAAAGTAATTCAAAATAGAATTTTTCTCAGTCACTCCATAAAATAAAATTATACAGATATTGCAAGGAGACACTGGTTTGGCCAACAGAGAGATGGATCAACAAGAAACATACGTTTATATATTAGAAAGCCCAGTGACAGTGATAGCAGGAAAATGCAAGTGCATTTGAATAATATCCTCCTAACTGAAAAACACATTAAGTCACCTCTCCCAGCCCAATGAGAAGGTATCAAATCAGAAAGACAAAAGGGCACAGCAACAATTCAAACTTTCCTTATTCACTCAAATATCTTGTCCAATGACCATCCCTTCTCCACATGTCATCTTACCCTCTGCTGATCATTCACCTCAGTTCCATTAGGAGTCAGATATTCAACCAACAAGATTATCCCCCAGTCTCTGGATTTACCACTGACCGACTCCTGGACCCGTGGCGCCTGGGTTAGCAGTAATGATGATGATAATAAAACCCTTTATTTTATTATCAGGTTGATGATAAAATACTTTGTTATCAGGTTGATGATCAAGGCTTACCTTTATCCAGTGCTTACCAGGTGCCCATGATTGATCTAGGTACTTGAAATTTATTAATTTAGTTTTCACCAGAGGTTCAATTTATAGATTAAAAAATTGTGCTACAGAAAATTAAGCAACTCCCCTCAAGTACAGGATTCATAACAGGGCATCTGGGATCTAAAGGCCACATCTCTGTGCTGGCACCGTACATCCACTGAGAGTTTTTGTCTTGTCTTCATTGGCTTAGCCTCAGGGTCCTTCCTGGTGAGCTGTTCTCATGATAAGCTGCTACTGATGCTGTTGGTAGTCTGACATTCCTGGAACAACTTCCCTCATTCCCCCTTCCTGTCTTAGAGAAGAGTATTTGAAATTAGAAATTTTTGCAGTTGCTCTGCCCTTTCCATGCCTATCCCATGAGGCTCAATGTGATTTGACCAAGCTGCGACAAGGTGTGTTTTAAGCTTTTAAGCATAATTTGTGAAATGAAGCACCCCCAGTAATATCACATTATCATAGTAATAATACAAAAAAACTGAATAATATAATAAATACCTGGGTTTTCTCATATTTGTCATCAGAAGATGTCTAACTATATCTGCATTCCCAAAATCAAACACAGAAAAGTAAGCCATAGGACTTTAAGTTAATCAGTCATTGTAACTGTGTATGTGTGTGCGTGTGTGTGTGTGTGTGTGTGTGTGTAGGGGAGAGAGAGATTGGACATCTGTAAAAATTCACTTATTCCAAAAATAATTATGGAACTTTTGTTCCGTGCAAGGTGTTGCACTAGACAAATAAGTGGGCACGAATTTAAAAGTTTAAAACCTTGGCAGAGAGATGAGAACACATAAAATGCTACTATCAGAGCTGAGAAGAGGAATATGTTAATTCTCGTACGGTTAAAAATGCTGTGCTTATGCCATATTTTGTAACAGCATTTGTTCCATAACAGAAAAAAATATTGCTATTACTTCCTTAAAAATTGACTAGAAAAATCTGCCAATGGTGAGCTATTACTAGTACTAACATTTAATAATATTCAATTTGTAGTTAGAGCAAGAAAGTGATGAAAACTGAAAGTAAATAAGGAGTCTTCTAAACAAAAGTTATAGATGCAACATGGAAGGGCAAAAATGAGAAAGACTGTTATGTTATTTGTAGAGAATGTAAGACATTTCCTGCATGTGGAAAATAATTTTATAATGTTAGTAAACTCATTAACTCTACAATTTCTTTCTCTTATTTTTGTTGCCTTCACATACATATATTGGTATCTTTTGAGATAGTGCCTCATATTAATATTTCTTATTCTATCCTTGGAGAGGTTCTAGTTTTGGATCTGGTACTATCTTCTTTAGAGAGTTCTATTTATGTATGCATCTGTTTTTTCCTGTAAAAGGAGGATTAACCTACATTATCTTAATGGTCTCTTCCCAGTTTTAAATAATTCTGTGATTTCATGAGATGGTATGAATAAACGTGCCAGCCCCATAAATCTCCTAATCCTTTGAATTTTTTTGATAATTTTACAATATGTTTATATAATTAAATATTAACCATACTAATATTTTATTTAGTTTTATATGATTTTGTGCTTAATTATACATAATATGATTCTATATATGTGTATGTGTATGTATCTATTCTTGTGTTAATGTATACTTGAGTTGCCGTTTTTTGGCTTCTTATTTTGTTTTGTCTTGACTACAACCAACAAAAAAGCAAAAGCTTCTCTAAGGTCTTGAGTTAGAGAACGCCTGGTGCTCACTCAAGTCCATGTTCTCCTCTCCTTTCCAGCCATGCACCGATACTGCATTTCTAAGCCTCCTCTGGAACTAGATGGGGCTGTGTGATTGCCTTCTGGTCAAGGCAATGTGAAGAGAAGTGATGTATGCCACTTCCAGGCGTATTTCCAGAAATCCCATACTCATTCTCTTTCCTTATCTCCTAACCAGAAAGACCTTACATGTAACATTGGCTCAGCAGTCACCATGGCAAGGGATTAGATATCAGAGCTTTAAAGGTTGGAGATCCCTGTAGCAGCAAGGCAAGAATGTGGTAAGATGGCTACTAGTGGTCACTTGGAAGGCAGATCACTCACCTACTTTCAGCTCAAGAGGATAAAGATTAGAAAAGATAATGTGTACAGTGTATTTGCTACAATTACCTGCCTTTTATTATGGGTATTCTAGTAAAATATAAAGGTATATAATAAAAGTTGTTACAAGAATGATATTTAAGAGGGAAAACAATGGAAAGAGAGCCAGTCTAGAAACTTAGGAAGCCAAAAATTTAGAGTTGTCAATTCTTCTAGAATCCATAAGGTAAGAGAGAAAATGTTTAAGAAGCTGTGCATGGCAAAGGGACAGTAAAAAAAAATCTGTTTAATAGAAGTCAAACTCGTGGCAAAATTGAGATGAGTGTCTGCCTCCCAAGCCTACCATCCCCATGTCAACATATCATCACCCATTAGTTTAGCAAAGGAGGCATTGAATAGTAAGCAAAGAAATAAAGCATGTCTAAGAATTCTGGGGAAGAATTTGAGTGTGGTCACTAACACATGAAATTAAACAAAAAAGAAATAGACCATATGCCTACTCATATCTTGAGGGAATTTCACTGCCAAAAAAACTAACTTTAATATTGGATGTTCCAATTGCTAAACAACTTTTGGACTCCTGATATGGGCTATATTGTACCCCAGCCCCCAAAATTCACATGTTGAAATCTAATCCCAGTAATGCATAATGAGACTGTATTTGGACATAGGGTCTTAAAAGATGCAGTTAGATTGAAATGAGGCCTTTTTTCAGGGCTAATTCAATCCGACTGGAGTGCTTGTAAGAAGGGGAGATCTGGATATGCAAAGAGACATCAGGGATGTGCACACAGAGAGGAAAGGTCAATGACACAGTGAGAAGGCAGCCACCTGCAAGCCCAGGAACCTGCTGGCATCTTGATCCTGGATTTCTAGCTCCAGAACTGTGAGAACGTCAATTTCTGTTGTTTAAATCACACAGCCTGTGGTGTCTTTTTATGGCAGCCCTAGTCAACTAACATACTCGCAAGCTAACTTCGGCAAGGAATAGCTCACAAAAGCTTTCCAGACTCTGTGCAAAGGCTACTCTACAACATCCATTTCAGATGTGACCAAGGAGGATGGTAAACACAAAATAAATTTCTAGAGCATGGAGGTCAAATAACATTGGACGAGAGAGTTCATTCTGGTAAAGTCAGGGTCAAATCAAGGAACGCTGTCTACTCCCAGGGTAAGCGATCTGGGAAGTATCTCTTAAGGGTCCTTCCTAATCGCTCTGCATCAATGAACATTGGATGTCTCTAGTTCTTTCTCTTTCTGAATGGGCATGATTTCTTACAGTTATCTTGCTGTTGTTGCACATTTATATGTGGGAGTTTTGGAGAAGGTTGATTGTCTTTTTGATTTCCAAGTGGCTAGACTCTGAGACCATATCTGGAGAAGATTGCACATAAGCCAGAGATCCTAGACACTGAGCTAGATAAGGTGTTTAAATGAGTTGGTCTTCCTTAGGAAGAGAGTGCTGTCTTCTATTTTTGGTAATAAGGAAGCACAGACATATTTGGTGACCAAAAGGAACAATTGTGACAGAGATTGCTAATGCTCATTAGTTTCCATATTCTTCTTGCCCTTCTCTCTACAAAACTATACTACCTTATCTAGCACCCTCTCCAGGTAGGTCAAGCCATTTGAGTTTAGGCTGTGATGGAATCTTGAAGGAGGTGACATATAACCACTTCCAGGTATATCGTATAAAATTCCCTACTCCTCATTTATTCTCTACCTTTGTCTCCTGACTGGGTGAAAGTAACCCAGGAGAAGACTCAAGACTCAGAAGAACCACCAGATTGAGTAATTGTGTGGAGTAGAACTCTTGCCACATTGACTCACATCAGTATGTGATGTGAGCAAAAAATAAAACTTTGTTGCAGTAAGACACTGAGGTTTGAATGTTGTTTGCTATAACTAGTATTATTTACGTTGACTTATGAGTAGACTTGCTGGATCACAGGCTATGTGTATGTACAAATTTACTAGAAAATGAAATTTTATAGTTATTGTTGAATCAATGTATATTCCCATAAGTACACTATGAAAGTATTCTAGTGGCTTCACGTTCTCCCCAACACTTTCTTTATATATATATATATATATATATTTTTTTTTTTTTTATTGTACTTTAGGTTCTGGGGTACATGTGCAGATCATGCAGGATTGTTGCATAGTTACATGCATGGCAATGTGGTTTGCTGCTTCCATCTCCCCGTCACCTATATCTGGCATTTCTCCCCATGTTATCCCTGCCCAACCTCTCTACCCACCGCTGCCACTCCCCTAGTCCCCCACAACAGACCCCAGTGTGTGATGCTCCCCTCCCTGTGTCCATGTGTTCTTATTGTTCAACACCCACCTATGAGTGAGAACATGCCGTGTTTGATTTTCTGTTCTTGTGTCAGTTTGCTGAGAATGATGGTTTCCAGATTCATCTATGTCCCTACAAAGGATAAAAACTCATCATTATTTTATGGCTGCATAGTATTCCGTGGTGTATATGTGCCACATTCTCCTTGTCTAGTCTATCATCGATGGGCATTTGGGTTGGTTCCAAGTCTTTGCTATTGTAAACAGTGCCACAATGAACATACCTGTGCATGTGTCTTTATAATAAAATGATTTATAATCCTTTGGATATATACCCAGTAATGGGATTGCTGGGTCAAATGGAATTTCTATTTCTAGGTCCTTGAGGAAGCGCTACACTGTCTTCCACAATGGTTGAATTAATTTACACTCCCACCAACAATGTAAAAGTGTTCCTTTTTCTCCACACCCTCTCCAGCATCTGTTGTCTCCCGATTTTTAAATGATCACCATTCTAAGTGGCCTGAGATGGCGTCTCAACGTGGTTTGGGTTTGCATTTCTCTAATGACCATTGATGATGAGCATTCTCGGCACTTTTTATTGTCAGATTTAAACCTTTTTGCCAACATAGTGGTATAAAATAATATCTGACATAGATTTAATTTGAAGTTTCCTGAGTAAATAATGAGAATGGACATATGTTTATTGACTCTTTAGTTAACTTCTTGCATGATATACTTGTGCAAGTCTTTTACACATTGTTTTTTTCTGTTAGGTTCTTTGTGACCTCTCTTCCAGTACACGCGCGCGCGTGTGCGCGCGCGCACACACACACACACACACAGAGTAGCTGATTCTTTGTCAGCTATATATATTGCAAATATCACCTCCCAGTTTGAAGTATGTCTTCTTTATGGTGTCTGTGTTCAATCGATATTATTTTATTTAATCCACTACTTAATATATGCAGATTGTAGAAAATTAGGAAAACAAAAAATACCAATAATCCTATCAATGAAGACAGCAATTCTTTTTTTTTTTTTTTTTTGAGATGAAGTCTCGCTCTTGTCACTCAGGATGAAATGCAATGGGGCAATCTTGGCTCACTGCCACTTCTGCCTCCTGGGTTCAAACAATTCTTCTGTCTCACCCTTCCAAGCAGCTGGGATTACAGGTGCCTGCCAGGACACCCAGCTAATTTTTATGTTTTTAGTAGAGTCGGGGTTTCACCATGCCAGGCTGGTCTTGAACTCCTGACCTCAGGCAATCCACCTGCCTCGGCTTCCCAAAATAATGGAATAACAGGTGTGAGCCACCACGCCTGGCCAAGATAGCAACTCTTAATAGTTGGCATATTTTTGTTTAGTGAAAACCTATGAGGAAAATATCCTAGGAGGATCTTTAAAGGGAAATACACTAACATCTATTGAGTATTTATAGCATAATAGGCTTTGTGGCAATGTATATTACATGTGTCATTTTACTTAACTCAATATCTTTTTGAAAGCATGATATAAAGTAGTTGTAGCTCTTCTAAGAGAGCCTCACGATTTTGTAGAAATGTGAAGTAAAAGACTAGTCATAAGGTCACAAATTGATAAGTACAAAGCGAAGAATATAATCTATTTCTCCTGATTTCTATTTTAGTCACCTTTGCACCATATTCCACATTAAAAGTTTTGAGGAAGTAAAAATAATATAAACACATTTTTTCTACACCTGAAATCCTAAAGTTGAGATTTGGTTAAGTCTTAATTATACACTTAAAACTTGATGATGGCACCTAGTATGTGTCCTTTGATTATCTAGAAGAGGTGTTCAGCTTCTATTTTCTATTGTCTGCTATTGATTATATTGTAAAATCTATGTGCTTAGTAGCTCATGCTTCTTAAACTGTGTGGGTTCAAGCATATTGATTTTCGATAATGTTATAGATTAACCTGCATCACATAGTTGCTATAAAGCTTCTGTTCAATTAGTGGTCTCAACATTCTTAATATTACTTACCCAAAATTTTACCTTTTTTGTTTTTAAAGAAGACTTAAGTAAGTTGATTAAAGTTAAGAAGGCCTTTTCTTGTTTTTAATCATAACGGAAAAAAGCAATATCTTCTTTCTGGAACTACGAAAATTTTATCTTTGATTCAAGGTCTTATGTTACACATAACAGTTAAGGTTGTTTGGCATGTAATTATGGATAGATAATTGCATAGATAGAGCTAAGTCGAATGTAGGCAGAAATTTAAAAACAACAGTTCTCCATTTTTATAGGTAATCAATACATAAACATTTATAAAATACCTTTGAAAAATATGCTTTTCCGAAATGAGTTTTTAATGAAAATATAGAAAATTTATATATTGCTTTTTCTAGAAAACAGATAGATAATTAAGTTTGCAACAGTATCATATGAAAAAGAACCATGTAGTAATAAGGAATTATGAAAGTGATTTTATAACATGAGTTACAATTCGCTATATACTGAGACTGCTTCTAAAATGGATTATCAAAAGAAAAATCCATAAAGATATTTCATTCTGTCTCTCATGTTCAGACCTCCAATAAACATGCACATTATTCATATGTGCTTTATAACTCAAAACAAAAGTGCTTAATCACAGATAAAGACACTCACATGTCCAATTATGATTTTTAGAAATTCTACTGTGTGAACATCCATTTTGAAAACCATCACCTTTGAAGAGGAGAAGAGTTTTGTATTAGTCTGTTTTCATGCTGCTGATAAAGATATGCCTGAGACTGGGAAGAAAAAAAGGTTTAATTGGACTTACAGTTCTACGTGATTGGGGAGGCCTCAGAATCATGGCAGGAGGCAAAAGCACTTCTTACCTGGTGGTGGCAAGAGAAAATGAGAAAGATGCAAAAGCAGAAACCCTGATAAAACCATCAGATCTCATGAGACTTACTCATTACAATGCGAACAGGATGGGGAAACTGCCCCCATGATTCAAATTACCTCCCAATGGGTCTGTCTCACAACACACGAGAATTATAGGAATGTAATCCAAAATGAGATTTGGGTGGGGACACAGAGCCAAACCATATCATTCTACCCCTGGCCCCTCCAAATCTCGTGTCCTCAAATTTCAAAACCAAGCATGCCTTCCCAACAGTCCCCCAATGTCATAACTCATTTCAGCATTAACCCAAAAGTCCACAGTCCAAAGTTTAATCTGAGACAAGTCAAGTCTCTTCCACCTATGAGCCTGTAAAATCAAAAGCAAGCTAGTTCCTTCCTAGATTCAATAGGGATATGGTATTGTGTAAATACAGCTGTTTGAAATGGGAGAAACTGGCTAGAACAAAGGGGTTACAAGGCCCATGCGAGTCCAAAATCCAGCAGGGCAGTCACATTTTACAGCCAAAATGATCTCCTTCGACTCCAGGTCTTACATTCAAGTCATGCTGATGCAAGAGGTGGGTTCTCATGGTCTTGGGCAGCTCCACTCTTGTGGTTTTGCAGGGTACAGCCTCCTTCCTGGCTGCTTTCACTGGCTGGCATTGCGTGTCTGCAGCTTTTCCAAGTACACAGTACAAGCTGTTGGTGGATCTACCATTCTGGAGTCTGGAAGACAGTGGCCCTTTTTTCACAGCTCCACTATGCAGTGCCCCAGTAGGGAATCTGTAGGAGCTCCAATCTCACATTTCCCTTCCGTACTGCCCAGCAGAGGTTCTCCATGAGGGCTCTGCCCCTGCAGCAAACCTTTGCCTGGGCATCCAGGCATTTCCACATATCTTCTGAAATCCAGGTGGAGGTTCCCAAACCTCAATTCTTGACTTCTGTGCACCTGCAGACTCAACACCACGTGGAAGCTGCCAAGGCTTGGGACTGGGACACAGGGCATCAAGTCCCTAGGCTGCACACAGCATGGGACCCTGGGCCTGGCTCACAAAACCACTCTTTCCACCTGGGCCTTTGGGCTTGTGATTGGAGGGGCTGCTGTGAAGGTCTCTGACATGCCCTGGAGACATTTTCCCCACGGTCTTGGGGATTAACATTAGGCTCCTTGCTACTTATGCAAATTTCTGCAGCTGGCTTGAATTTCTCCCCAGAAAATGGGTTTTTCCTTTCCATTATATAGTCCATCTGCAAATTTTCCAAACTTTTATGCTTTGCTTCCATTATAAAACTCAATGCCTTTAACAGCACCCAAGTCACCTATTGAATGCTTTGCTGCTAAGAAATTTCTTCCACCAATTACCCTAAGTCATCTCTCAAGTTCAAAGTCCCAGAAATCTCCAGGTCATGGGCAAAATGCCGCCAGTCTCTTGGCTAAAACATAACAAGAGTCACCTTTGCTCCAGTTCCTCATCTCTATCTGAGAACACCTCAGCCTGGACCTGTTCATATTGCTATCAGCATTTTGGGAAAGCCATTCAACAAGTCTCCAGGAAGTTCCAAACTTTTCCACACATTTTCCTGTCTTCCTCTGAACCCTCCAAACTGTTCCAACCTCTGCCTGTTACCCAGTTTCAAAGTCGCTTCCTCATTTTTGGGTATATTTTCAGCAATGCCCCATTCGTGGTAACAATTTACTATATTAGTCCGTTTTCATGCTGCTGATAAAGACATACCCAACACTGGGAAGAAAATGAGGTTTAGTTGGACTTACAGTTCCACATGGCTGGGAGGACCTCAGGATCGTGGCGGGAGGCAAAAGGCACTTCTTACATGGTGGCAGCAAGAGAAAATGAGGATGGTGCAAAAGCAGAAACCCCTGATAAAACTGTCAGATCTCGTGAGACTTATTCACTACCATGAGAACAGTATGGGGGAAACCGCCCTCATGATTCAAAGTATCTTGCACCAGGCCCCTTCCACCACACATGGGAATTATGGGAAATACAATTGAAAATGAGAGTTGGGTGGGGACACAGAGCCAAACCTTATCAAGTTTGTAGTCTTGATATATTTTGAGGAGCACAAGGAAAACAAAAGTCAACTCTTAGGGAGGTAGAGCTGACTGCATTCAGAGCAGGAATCATTTAATGATAATAAGGAAAAAAGCCCCAAGTCCACATGGTGGAAATGAACTCTTTCCTGCCTAGAAGTTTTTGCCAAAACATATCCAATTTGATTTTTAATTAAGACAAAGAAAGACTTTCCTGGGCTCTTTGGAAAACTGCTTGTCATTCTGACATAAGGGATTAGTCAGGCTGCAGTTTGTGAGGCATGTACTCTTAGTTCAATATCAAGAGTATATCAGTTTATGAATTAAAATTGTCACACATAATTAGGCTTTAAAAAAACTCAAATACATGCTCCCTAACTCAATCTTCTCAAAATAGTCTCCAATGGGCAGAATGTGAAAGGAACCCAGTCAATATCTCACTGCATGGGGCTTCCGTGTCGCCATGGCTCATGAAGCGATTTGTGACCACTGTAAGTAAACATAGTTTGTCATGCAAGGTAGATGATCCCAGGCAACTCACAGCTCCATGATCCTTCATTTTGTCTTTCTCTGACCTTTTTATTTTTTTAGATAGAGTCTAACTCTGTCGCCAGTCTGGAGTGCAGTGGTGTGATCTCGGCTGATTGCAATCTCCGCCTCCTAGGTTCAAGTAATTCCCCTGCCTCAGCCTCCCAAGTAGCTGGGACTACAGGTGCAAACCACCAGGCCCAGATAATTGTATTTTAGTAGAGATGGCATTGCAGCATGTTGGCCAGGATGGTCTCGATCTCCTGACCTCATGATCCACCCACCTTGGCCTCCCAAAGTGCTGGGATTACAGGTGTGAGCCACTGTGTCCTGCCAACTTTTTTTTTTTTAGTGAGTCGATAACAGTGGTTTTTTTTTTCTAATTTTCTTAAAAATATTTTTATTTTTATAGATTTAGAGGGTAGAAGTACAGACTTCTTACATTAATATATCCTGTAGTGATGAAGTCTGGGCTTTTAGTGAACTTATCATTCGAATAGTTAACATTGTACCCAATAGGTAATTTTTCAAGCCTCACCTTCTTCTCGCCTTCACACTTTTTGGAGTCGTCAATGTCTATCATTCCACCATGTATATTTGTGTGTCCCCACTACTTAGCTCCCACTTATAAGCAAGTCAGTGAGTGTTTTAAAAAACACAATATTGTACCTTTTGTCTTTTACTTTCCATTCTATGTCCTTGGAGTATTTCAAAGAACTTCATATGCAGTAAGAATATTTAACAGTGACCAAAAGACTAAACTTCTCTTACAGAAAATTGTCAACATTACTAAATGTCCATGGCAATAGTACATATTGATGATGACAAGAAACTGACCGCCAACTGACAGTCTTAACATTTAAGTGTGGAAAGTTTTTGGATCCTATCCCACCCCACTCCCCCAAATAAGACAGGACTGAAAAAGATGCAATATAAACCTCATTGTCTAGTTACAACATCTTCTTTAGAATTTGATTTTATATTTAATCAATTACTTAAAGTAAATCATAAGAGATTAGTTTATTAAATATATTTTATTCTTTTATTTTTCATTTCATTTATTTTATTTAATACTGGCATAGGAGTAAGGAGAGATGTCCCATTAACCAATTTACTAAAAACAAGTTTCAAATAAAAATTCTGTGCCAATAAACAGACCAGAAAAAGAAATCATGTTCTATTTTATGCTATCATTCATTGTCATTCTCAGACTAGGAAAATTTCCAAAACAGAAGAGAACTAAAAGTAAGAGTCCTGTTTTAGAATTTAATCACCTTAAGTAATTTCTTTCAAATTCCTTAGATTTTATTTTTGCTGCTGCAAAAGTACTCCACCCAAAGGTAATACTACTTTCAGTTCTTCCTGGCTATTTATATATTTCTTTTAAAATTAATTACAGCTTTTTCCCCTCTGACTTCATATCTCAGTCCTGCCCCTTGCATTTTTGCAGGGCTGATGCCAGTAGAACCCGTGAAAAGACTGACAGTTCATGAAGGTTTTATTGTTGTTATTATTGCATTGGTTTATCATTTCTGCACGTGTTGGGGGATGATATAACAGTATTAAGTTCTTCTGCTAGAATAAAAAGTACTCCAAGAAATAATTTTCCTTTCAAAAGGTTAGCTTAAAAATTTCAAGTGGCTCATGCCTGTAATCCCAGCACTTTGGGAGGATCACTTGAGGTCAGGAGTTTGACACCAGCCTGGGCAACATGGCAAAACCCCGTCTCTACTAAAAATACAAAAATTAGTTGGCCATGGTGGTGGGTTCCTATAATTCCAGCTCCTTGGGAGGCTGAGACAAGAGAATCACTTGAGCCCAGGAGGTGGAGGTTGCAATGAGCCAAGATCATAGCCATTGCACTCCTGCCTGGGTGCCAAGAGCAAGACTTCTTCTTAAAAAAATTATTAATATTAAGCCTATCATAGAGATTAATTTTGCTGAATAATTGGGCTGATATTAAACAGAAATGAACCAACTTATACAATCAAGTATGAATAATGGAAAAAAAAAAGCTTTCCTTTTTTCTAAGATTAGTAAGATCACAATCTTCTGTTGCCTTTTTTTTTTTTTTTTTTTTGAGACAGTCTTTATCTGTTGCCCAGGCTGGAGTGCAATGGCGTGAACTTGACTCACTGCAACCTCTACTTCCCAGGTTGAAGTGATCTTCTTGCCTCAGCCTCCTCAGTAGCTGGGATTACAGGGCCTGCCATCATGCCCAGCTAATTTTTATTTTCAGTAGAGATAGGCTACCATGTTGGCCAGGCTGGTATTGAATTCCTGACCTCAAATTCCTGACCTCAAGTGATCCACTTGTCTCAGCCTCCCAAAGTGCTGGGATTACTAGCATGAGCCACAGCACCCGGCCCACTATTTTATTTTTTAAATTGAGATGGAGTCGCTGTTGCCCAGGCTGGAGTACAGTGTCACGATCTTGGCTCGTTGCAACCTCCACCTCCTAGATTCAAATGATTCTCCTGCCTCAGCCCCCCAAGTAGCTGGGACCTGGCTAATTTCTTTTTTTCTTTCTTTTTTCTTTTCTTTTTTTTTTTTAGTAGAGACGGGGTTTCGCCATGTTGGCCAGGCTGGTCTAATAATAAAGTTCTTCACCTGAAGGTGCATAAACATTTTCTAGAGCTGTATTTTATTTGCTCTATGGTTGGAGTTTTAGAGCTAAATATTTCTGGAGATTTGACAATTTTTTTCCTATTTGTGCTTGTAAATTTGCAATGTCGTGCTTTTTGATGTGGGCTGCATGCTTCTCTTTCATCTTAATTATTATTGTGTTATAGCCTAACTCTTAGGCATTTCTTGTTAGCTTTAAGTTTCCATTGTGCTATTTGGATATATGTGTGTAGATTTGTTCTGAAGTTTAGCATTTTTTTGAGGGGTTTATTTTTAAAACTTCAAATCATAATTAGATATGTTCATGACTTTGAACTCCAATAAATAATGGTTTTGGGGGATGCTTCTAAGACTGGAAGTGTTAATCACCATTCTCCTTAAATTCTGCAAAACAGATTCTCCATTATCTTTTATAGACCACTACAATCTATGCTATACAAAGCATATGTATTCTGATGCCTGAGCTGCCTTTGAAATCATAAGTAGCTGGTTAAAATGTTTAACTAAAAATATACATTTGCCGATATTTTTGTCCATTAAATTTATAAAGGAAAAGAGAGAAATGCTTCCAGTTTCAAATTTTTGGAAACTTCAATTCCACATTCTGATTTCTTTTTGGCTGTAAGCAGACATGTCTGCATCCTTTTATTCTTTTTATAATTTGTGTTCTCTTGTCATTTGAGGTACCAATGTTTTTTTGAGATGGAGTCTCACTCCACCATGGAGGATAGAGTGTAGTGGCGCGATCTTGGCTCACTGCAACCTCTGCCTCCTGGATTCAAGCAATTCTCCTGCCTCAGCCTCCCGAGTAGCTGGGATTACATGCGCCTGCCACCGTGCGCAGCTAATTTTTGTATTTTTAGTAGAGATGGGGTTTCAGCCATCTTGGCCAGGCTCGTCTTGAACTTCTGACCTGGTGATCCACTCGCCTCTGTCTCCCAAAGTGCTGTAATTACAGGCGTGAGCCACTGTGCCTGGCCATTTTTTTCTTTGTTTTCCTTAGTAGAATTATGATCTGGGTTAAAGGTTAACAGAATTTTTTTAACTTAATTTCAATATTTTTAAAAGAAAAAAATGTAAATGTGTAGTATAATAGGCGATCACTTTTTTGGGGAAAAAGCCAAAGTATATCCTTTATATCACAATGTTAATAGCTTATTTGTGTTTCCTCATCTGTTCATGTATTAACAATTACATATCTTCCTCATTAAAAGTAAAAACAACTTGGCCGGGCGCGGCGGCTCACTCCTGTAATCCCAGCACTTTGGGAGGCCGACGACGGTGGATCACTTGAGACAAGCCTGGCCAACGTGGTGAAACCCTGTCTCTACTAAAAATACAAAAATTAGCTGGGTGTGGTGGTGCACACCTGTAATCCCAGTTACTTGGGTAGCTGAGGCTGAATTGCTCCAACCCGGGAGGCAGAGGATGCAGTGAGACGAGATTGTGCCACTGCACTCCAGCCTGGGCGACAGAACAAGGCTCTGTCTCAAGAAAAAAAAAAAAAAAAACTTAATAATTTGAATTTCAGCATTTTTTAGTATGTAATTTTAAAACCATGGAATATATAGTAATATTTCTGAGAAATAATCCCTTTCTGAGGCAAGAATTTAGATCATACAGAGGATACAACTGCTAATCACTAGAAATAAACTGATGACAACTATGTGAATTAGTTATTTATTACTTTAATGCATCATGATACATTAATTCTCTCTCATAATTTCAGAAAATAGAAATAAAATATGGTTATGTGATGTAAGGCAGTATGGAAATCTACATAAATGCAAAAAATTGTAAATTTGCCAAGAGAGTTAGGCAAGGGGAGTAAAAAGGCCTATAAAATTTACAACTCTTTAAGTGCTTTTAAGTCATAGATTATTAAAAATTATATTGTCTAGTGGAAAAAAGAATGTGTATTTACAAATTCCCCACTTCTGTAAACCAGTTAAAGGAAAAAAGCTCATAAAGGACGGGGTACCTTTGCTTTAATATCTTATGGTAGTAGGTGACATTGATGAATGTATCTATGGACGAATGATCCTGAAATGTAACGTCTCATGACCTGCAGGTGTTTCCACACTGGCTTCCCCTTGCTTGGGGGTTGCAATTGCTCTTGCAGTTTGCCTGCAAATTGTACATCTTTGCTAAAATTGAATCTTGCCCCTTTCATATACCTTGCTATGTGCCAGCAAGAGTTCCTCCACAGCCTTGTGTCGCTGTCTTTGTCTTGAAGTTGTAACTCAGGACATCTAGAAAATATTCCTTTCTTCAATTCGCTTCCTCATCTTTCCATTGCCTTAATTTCAAATGTCTTTAAAGTGTTTCAGTTTTCTGAAAGTTGTCCCATCTAGTCATATGTCAGATGAAGTAGAACTGAGTCCTGATTGCCTTAACAGGTTATATAAATATGTTTTAGCAATTTGCACTTTTGTGATCAACTAATTTTTTGGGTTTTAGAAATATTCAGCCTAATGGGTTTGCATGGGAATTCAGGAAATAGTGTAAGATTTGGAAATCACTTGCTTTATAGACATGTAATTTCACCCAAATATGGAATTGGTTTGGAAATTACTGTTGCTTCTATAGCTTATATCAGGGGTCTCCTAAGCCCCTGGCCATCTGTGGCCATCTGTGGAGCCAGGCCACAGAACAGGAGGTGAGTGATGGGTGGGTTAGCAAGTATTACCAACTGAGCTCTGCCTGCTGTCAGATCAGTGGGGGCATTAGATTCTCATGGGAGAACCACCGTATTGTGAGCTATGCATGCAAGGGATCTAGGTTGTTCACTCCTTATGAAAATTTAACTAATGCATGATGATCTGAGGTAGAACAGTTTCATCCTGAAACCGTCCCCTGCATCCTCTGCCATGTATCTCTGGAAAAATTGTCTTCCATGAAATTGGTCCCTGGTGCCAAAAAGGTTGGTTTATTAGTCCGTTTTTACACCCCTGAGAAAGACATACCTGAGACTGGGTAATTTATAAAGAAAAAGAGGTTTCATGAATTCACAGTTCTGCGTGGCTGGGGAGGTCTCACAATCATGATGGAAGGGGAAAGGCACTTCTTACATGGCAGTGGCAAGAGAGAATGAGAACCAAGCAAAAGGTTTTCCCCTTATAAAACCACCAGGTCTTGTGAGACTTATTCACACCATGAGAAAAACATGGGGGGACCACCCCATGATTCAGTTATCTCCCACTAGTTCCCTCCCACAACATGTGGGAATTATGGGAGCTACAATTTAAGATGAGATTTGGGTGAGGACACAGCCAAACCCTATCAATTGGGGACCAGTGGCTTGTAATGTCAGTCTGGTCAACATCAAATGTTGGATATAATTTCATATTTTAAAATTCATTAAAGATGTATTAGACTCTAATATATACATGAAATTGTTAAGAACAATATCATTTTTTCTTTCAACTATGATATTATATTAAGAAACTATCTGGAGTTTTACCTTTCTGAATAATATTTAAACATCATTTATTTTTATGGATATGTTCCTTGAACTACATTTTCACAATTGCAAATTGAAAACTTAAATAATATTGCTTTGCTAATATGTTCAAAATAAATTTGCTTGTTTTATTTAATTTTCTAAAGTAAGGCAGTGACTAGTTGACAGGGAATTTAAAATTATTTCATATGGAAAGACTTGACTTTCAAAAACCTATGTATTAGGTTGGTGCAAAAGTTATTGTGGTTTCTGCCATTACTTTAAATAGCAAAAACCTCAACTACTTTTGCATCAACCTAGTAGTTATCTTTATTCATGTTGAATAGTTGGTACTTTCTAGAAGAGAAGCTCGTTTTTAGAGTTAAAAGTTTTATATAAATTCATCTACTCTCAACCTGCACCTTCATTATTTTTCATCATTAATTATGTGATATCAGCACATGAAGTTGTTGTTGTTGTTGAGAATTTGATGTTTGGCCCTACTCGTTATGGACTCTGGCTACTTGATGTTAACCTTGAAAGCTGTAGTCACAAGTCAAAGCTTGAAAGAAAGATAGCTTGTATAATTGTGTGGAATAGAATAGGCTTAAATTAAAGAAGTGGGCATGCTGCATGAGAAAGCTGAGCTCCCCAGGATTAGCTGCAAGCTGTGAGGAGGAAAACTGGAACGGGCACCATTAGTGCTGGTGCAGGTCGGGTGGGGAAGGGAGTTATCAGGGTTTCAGACATTACAATACGAACTCTAAAGTTTTCTTTGCACATATTTATCTGTTCCATGCACATTTGTGTGCTTATTAGCTGCTAGGCTCTGGGACATTTTGGTGAATAACGGTCCAGAATGTGCCCTCAGGAGTTTAGAGTCTACTGGAGGAGCCATGCAAAAAACAGATAACTGCATACATTAAATAATGAGAAATTAAGATTGCTGCTATGACAAGAGGATAAAGGAGGAGTATAGCTGAGAGACTCACCTGAGGAAAATTTTCTCTGCTGAGGCTACTTAGTCAGAAGCATAAACGTTAAATCTATCAAGAACTAGAGGGAACAATAGCTGTCCTTAATGAGAGGGCAAGAATGGAAATTAAAGAGGCAGTAGTGACAGGTGGACCAATAGACCAGGTGTCTGGAATTCAGGGAGGGAGAGCGACCATCAGACTGAAATGTACACATTTAAATCCTAAAAAAAAAAAGAGATTTTTTTTTAGAAACAAAAATATTTATTATTCAGCCCTTTTTCAAAATCTGTAAACATCTTTAAGTCTCAATAGTTTATGTGTCAGCATAAAACAAGAGACTTTAAAACCCTTCAAAAGTCAAGCTTTTACACTAAGACATTTAAATGAAGAAAGCAAGCCCTTTCCCCAAATCTACAACCCACAAGTTAAATGCACTGACCTGTCAATCTATGCAAAGAACAGTTTTCTAATAAAAGACTGCTTTATCATAAGAAGCATAATTCCAGGAAATTTCCTTTAATACCCTCATCTGTCACTTTCTTTAAAAGTCTTTCTTAAATTAAAAAAAAAAAGAATCTGACGCTGAAAGCAGCGAGATCTAAAGTGAATATATTTAAATTGGATGATACACACAAGCATGTTCCTCCCAGATCTGCAGGAACAAAATGAAGCAACGTATGCAATGAATTAAAATGCTTGTCACCTAGTGGATTCCGGACCGAGGGCAGTCTTTAAGACCCAGCGATAGTATTTGTCTGGAGAGGAAATGTTGCTTTTTGACAGATGAGAGAAATCCCCTTAGCGCTGGCTGTGGGAAGAGAGAAGCGAAGTCAGTCACCTGGTGGTGAAGGCCAGTAAAACAGCGAAGCAGGAGGAAAATTTTTCTCTCCCTCTCTCTGTTTCTCTCCCTCTCCCTCTTTTCTCTCCGTAAGATCCACCTCCTATTCTCTCAACTCTTTTGGCATAACCTTCAAAGGAGAACGTTCCCTTCTGACTTTATTATCTTCTTTTCCCCACTGAGAGAATACCTCTCAGCTGCAAGACATTTTTTAAGTCTATGCAGGACTTCGGGGATTCTGTTATCTTGCCAGGGAAATTGATCATTGCTAATGTCTGGGACTGGAGCTAAATTAGCTAACAGAGTAAGCCTGGCGGAGGAAGGCTTTTATCATACACTCTTCTCTTCAGTTTGAACACATTTGCTTGAAATTTGCCGCATGATGCTGACCAGGGAAGCAGCTTTTTTTCTTCGGGATGCAGCAATTCGCTGGTTTCTAAGCTTATTGCAGGAGAAATAATCTTAAATAGAGTGGATATTTTTTTCCTTTTGGCCCCTACTTCAATCGACTCTGTGTTGCACCGGGGTACAGATCACCTGTCACTAAATCTTTGAGGAAGTAAAACAAAGTGAATTATCATTATTATTTATTTATTTTCCTTATTTTTAACCCGGTGGAGGCGGCGTGACCACGGATAATGAGACTGAGAGGAGCTGCCGGGGCTTGGAGGAGGATAAAGCTGAGTTTAAGCTGGAAACTAAAAGACTAGATTGCTTCTGGCTGCGCCTCGCCCGGTTCCACTTCGTTTAGTTGCGCTCCATGGACAGATCAACGAACCTGGACATTGAGGAGCTCAAGGTACGTGCGGGTCCGGGCGGGCGTCGCGGCCGCTTCTCCGCGCTCCCGGCTCTCCCCTCTCCTTCCTTCCCGCTGCTCCTCCGGCGCCGTGGAGTAGTTGGGGCTCCCGCGGGACGGCGAGGGGGCCAAAGGGGGACGCGCACCCGGGCGCAGGCGCCCCTCAAGGGGCCGAGGACGCGGAGGGCGGCTCTCCCGATCCCGGCTGCACTCCCGGGCTGGGCGCCCTCCCCGCCTGCTCCTCCCGCCAGCGGCCACCCCGTCCTCCTTCTGGTCCGTGACGGCAGCATTCGGGGTGCAGACACTGCGCCTCGGGCCGGCTTGTCTCCCCCGGGGAGGCAGCGACACCAGCTCTGCCGGCTGTCTCCTGCTTTCCCAGCAAAGTTGTCCGAGCTGCGCGGACACTTTGCCTCTTCTCCCCGGCTCCAATCCCGCCCTTGCCCCCGTGCCCCCGCCCGGCACGGGGACAGAGCATTTCCGCTCGGAGGGTCGCGTGACAGAGGCGTCTGCAGCGACAGCCCGTTTTTATCCCAGAACTTCGTGAGATCCCTTTCCCCCTGCGCCCGCGGGCAGGGTTTCCCCACGCAGTTGCAGTGCAAGGGCTGGAGAGGGACCCCGGTGCCCGGGCGACTAGCTGCCCCAGCCCCCGGCGCGGGAGCGAGTCCCGGGACTCGGACAGGGGGCGGGGAGGCGGGAGCCGGGCTGGGAGGGGCGGCATCTGCGGAGGTTCTGTCCTCACTTGGTCCTTGACCCGCCTAAAGCCCCCTCCCCCGCCGCTCCGCGGGGTCCCCTCGCCGCGCTTTCTCCCTCCGGGGTCCCAGCTCGGCCGCGAGGGACTGCCCAGCGGGAGCCCCCAGGCTGACAACAGGCTCCTCTGCCTGTGGGCACCGCTGCCTGCTTCCCTTCCAGAACAAAAAATTAAAAATAAAAAAATATATGTATATAAAACAAAAACTTTAGAAAATCCAACAAACCACAAAATACTTTGAATGTCCCGCTCACTGCAAACGGAAAAGCAGGAAAGGGGGCGACACCGGGAGCATCTCTTGTATTCAAATCCTCCACCCTTCTTTACCCCTACACAATTTGGTACACTTTACGATTTCAGAGGTTCAGACGGATTCTGGATTCTTTGATCAGGGAGAACGTCTAGGCATACCCCCGCCCGCTGGAGAAACTTGACGAATAGAGCTTTGCCTTCGTCAAGGAAATGGGTTTGTCGGGCAAGCTAGGCAGGCTGCAAAATCCCCTGCAGAGCGCCAGAGCCTCTGTATGCAGCCTGTCCTGCTCCCAGGCAAGGGGGCACGCGGCTTGCCCAGTTGTCCGGGCACCCCAGACTGCATAGACGCGGAAGGATAGAAGAACAGAGAACAGTGGCGCCTGCTAGAATCGCCCTGCCACTGACCTTACATGCAGTCCAGGGTGGAGGGAGAAGTCAGAAAACCTAGAATTCCATTTCCATCTAAGACTGAGTTCCTTGGAAGAAGGGAAGTAGGGAGGAGACAGATTTGATGCTTCATTTAAAGTTGGCCAACAAGTTTCTATGTTTTTGCCAAGGTCATAGTCAGTAGACCTTGGCCTGGACTAGAAGTTTCCTCTTATCTCTCTGCTGTACTCAGATAGGAAAAATTGCCTTTGTGTTTGCAAAGATTCCCTAGTTCTTTTTCCCAAGCATCCCAGTCTCTTGGGAGAAGGGGTGGGTTTTGTTTGTGATGCAAAGAATAATGTTTGAAAATGATTGTGATCTGTATTTTATGCAAAGGTGGGGTATCTAGATTATTTTTTGGTTAACTCTAAGGTATGACACAGAAGAGAGCGTTTTCTTAAGAGAAATGGAAGGGAAAAATGATTTGGGGCATTTCTTTCCCCTGAAATCCCTTTAGTTTCCTAGCTTATCCTACTCGGAACCCCAGTGCCACTATGTCATTGTTTAAATCAGCAAAAGAGCAAACCCACTGGGGAAACTTTTGTCTTGTATTAGTAGAAGAGCTCAGCTTAATCTCACTACTAGTGCATGAATAATCCAGAGATTCTCATAGCCAGAGTGTGCTGGACTTAGTGCCTTGGCAGCAGAAGGTAGAGAACTGGAAAGGCTTGGGCATGAGGGCATGTGTCCGCAATGATGGACTGAGAAGAAATGAAGGCATGTTAGATGCAAAGATCTATTGAGGTTGTTGAGAAATTATGTCAAGAAGAAGCTACTTTGGAGAGTCCAAACTGGCAAGTGAGGAGATGTAGTCAGGCCTTATTAGAAAATGTTTGAGATTCTTCAGTTTGAGGAATAGATTTGTGTTGTCAGTTTTGGCTACACTTCTGGAATACGAAGGCTGTGGAATACTTACCTTCTGAAATATATACACTTTGTAGAGATGGATGCAGTGCACGTGAAATAACTTGTCTAGATTTCTTCTTAACAGTGGAGTTGGTTGGCTTGGTTTTCTAGACATCCCAGTTCAAATTATTCTCTGGTGGCTTCTTGCTGAAGAGCCTCCCAGGGTGATCAGTGGAGAGAGAAAGAAAAAAGCTGGAATACTTATTTTTGGCATTATTTGCATTTTGACTTTTCTTCCTGTGATCTAATAATACATTAGGACACATCCACATACAACTTTGGTTTTTATGATGCTTTAAATACACAGAAAGTGTTTTCTAGGGTTTGATACACAACTAAATGTGCATAATAGTATAAAAATACAGTTTAGCTTAGTTTTAAATGATTAGTATCATTGTTAGGTGAAGCTGCTTACCTCGGTTTTTAAGAAACAAAGATTCTGATAATTTATCCTTCCTTGGGGTAAACTATTGTCTCTTTATGAAATTTTAACAACATCTTTTTTTTTTTTTTGCTGGGCTGGGTGTGCAAACGTTGATTTTTTTAAAAATATGCTGTACAGTGTAAATAATGTCTTTTGCAAGCTTTTAAACTAAAGATAAGCTCTAATAATTGTTAAGGTATTGCTGCCATTACCATAAAGCTAAACATAATATGCATATTAAAGAATTTATTTGGTGGAAAACTGAAATATAGTTATGTGTGTAAAACTTGCTAATGAAGGTAAGTATGTTTCATTGCCTATTCTGCCCACAAACTCCTGATGAAACAGATCAGTCTTGAAAAGGGAGAGAGTTCTCATCCAAAGAATGTGTGTGTTCTTTTTCCTTTGATCTGTTTCTCTCTCCAATGAATGTATAAACTTTACTCTGGATTTTGTCCTGGTATTTACTTTAAAGAAGAAACAACATCAAACAATCCAAAATACAGGTTGCTGCTTTGGAAACGTGTGTGTTAATGAAAACTGATATTAGAAAAAGCCACCTCCATCCTGGAATATCTCTGAGTTACAGAGTACTGGGTACCTTTTAGCAGTTGAGATTTAAGTGCTAGCTTTAGCCTTTGTTTTAGCTTCATTGTTGCTCTCTTTTAAACAGTCGATCTTATGCACTGGAAAGGAGACTACTAAATTTTAGAACTGACACTTTAAAATTTTGTTTTTGTAAGGTTTACTCATAAGAGACACTGAGGCTGAATAAACAGTTATGATTAAGTCTACGATTTTGTTGATTCTTTTATTCAGCTTTTAAAATGAGGGTACTAAATCACCTGTATTAATTTGGCAATTAAGTTATGCTTTCAGATGCTAAGAATGTATTTGTAGATAATTGTTATTTGCTTTGGGATCAAAAACATGAAATACATCCGGAGTATAGTATAATTTTTTGCAGTCATGTTAGATCCTAGCTTACATTTATTTATGTCAGGATTGTTCCAATAGTGCGGTGACTGACTGGAAGTTAAATTAGGTTTTTTTTCTACTACTTACAGAACATGAACAGTGTGCTTCTGGAATATTTTCGTATCATTTTGCAGGTTACAAAAATTATAAACTACATACTTAATTTTGAGATTCATAAAACAACTTTTCAATAAGGATAATCTTATGTGAGTTAATTAAATGTAGTCCGGTCACTGTTGCTTAATTTTCTCTGTTTAATTTAACCAACATTTCATCTACCAAGAACTTGAATCTTGCCTTAGATAGATGAGGAAAAACCTTCCCTGAATAATATAATTAGGTCATTAAAGTATTGTATGGGTGAGAAATGATAGTCCAGCAAAATAATACATAGGTATTTAGACAAGAGATTTATTAAAAAATGCTGAGGTCTTAAAGCAATGTCATAGTACATTCATGGAAAATTTCAATCAAATAAGAGTTGGCACTTAGAAGAATTCTAATTTTTTTTCTTGGTTTGTTTCATCAATAAGACACTCAGGCCAGGAAAATCAAGCTTGCTGTGGTGTAGGAAGCTTTCTGATGAAACTAAGTAGGTGGTATTTTCTTATGTTAGTCATTCTATAGTGAAAAATAGTACTCTCTAACAAATGACATATTTTTAGTAACCTGCCTTATGTATTCATTTCTTGGCTGAGAAAGACAAAACATATTTGTGAATACTGAATTATTGGATTTGTTTCACATCTAAAGGAACTTCTTTCCCTCTGGTTCTAGTTCCAATTTTCTTTACATAATAAGAACTAGGCACAAAGACTTAGCAACAGGTCACCTTCATTTGAAAAATTAATATTATTTGAAATTGATAAACTACCATTGTATCCATTTATGGGTTACATTGTGGTGTTTTAATATATGTATATTATGTGGAAAAAATTAAATGAAGATAATTAACATATTAATCACATCACTTATGTTTTCTGCTAAGACATTTGAAATTTACCATCTTAGGGGTGTGTGTGTGTGTGTGTGTGTAGAGAGAGAGACTGTTGAATTTTTAATATTTGGAAATAGAGTTGTTTAATTGAAATTGAAATTAACTTTAAGGTACAGTAGTAAAATATTCCTTATATCATTAGGAGGGATGAGGGAACGTATTTGGTATGAGTGGAAAAATAATTAAGAAAAATATATTTGAGAGAATTTGGACACATGACTATTTTAGAACTCTTCAGTAGTCTACTGTCATTACTAAGTATACGTTCCAACCTATATACTGGCTATTACAGTTTTGCTGATCTCCAGCGTTTACCCATTGAAAATACATCAAATTTTGAAGGTCTAGTAAAAAAGAATATTTTAAGATTTATATACTCAAAATCATAGCTACACGAGATGGCTTACTGCTGTAAGATGATAAATCCACATCTGTCGTTGGGACGTTTATATAATATTTAGTGAGTTGTTTCTTATGCTGCTTCAGAATTTCAGCTAAAATACAATTTGGCAGAGCCTACAACTGTAAGTTACTAAGGAAAATGACCATTTACTTTTGTTCAAAACCTCTATGAAATTTTGAGAATATGCATTTAAATGGGTAACTGTTTAAATGAGTAAATGCTTACATGTCAAGGTAAAAGTTTGTACATTTATTTGTTGAGAACTATGCTCAGTTTTTGATAAAATTCTTAGCTTCTAAAACTCTCTGTGACTAGAAGTAAGCTACCACATTTTCTATAAATGTAATTTTAGTCTGGGCACTGTGGCTCATGCCTGTAATCCCAGTATTTTGGGAGGCTGAGGCAGGTGGATCACTTGAGGCCAGGAGTGTGAGATCAGCCTGGCCAACATGGGGAAACCCTGTCTCTCTACTAAAAATACAAAAATTAGCAGGATGTGTTGGCATGCGCCTGTACTTCCAGCTGTACTTGGGTGGTTGAGGTGAGAGAATCATCTGAAGCTGGGAGGCAGAGGTTGCAGTGAGCCGAGATCATGCCACTGCATGACAGAGTGAGACCCTGTCTCCAAAATAAATAAATTAACATCTAAAATTTTTATTTTACTGAAAGTGTCTTCTTTTTCTTGGCAAATGTCTAGAAACATAGGTTTATGTATATCCTCAATGGAAATGATGAGAGACTTCTATGAACAAATTTAAGGATTAGCACTCCTCCAAGAGAATTATAGAGCCTCACATCCAAAAATTAAAAGTTGTTCCAAATTGCCTTGAGAGTTTTCTTGAGGTTCCCAAACTGCATTTTTGTACATTGACTGAAAAATATTATAAGCTACAATTAGAGTTCAGAACACTTTATACCACTTTGTTGGTATTAAGCAGGTTATGTTGAGTGTTCTAAGCCAAGTTGACACAGAAAACCTTTAAAAATAAAGGAATTTTAGAATCCAGCCAGAAAAGCTTTAATTACTATGGCAATGTCCATCAGGGAAACAGGGGTTAAAGCTTCAGCCTTAGAAGTTAATCCCAACAGTCACCCCATGCTAAAATGGAGCTCAGGAGCAGTTAGAATTCAGAAGCACACTAAGTACTAAAGCTCACACTCTAAACAGATTGTAGCCTTTGAGGAAATTCATTTCTGCAGTGGAAGGAATGCTGATCTGATTAGAGTAGTGCTTGGAAGACATTGTTCAAACCCCGGCTCTGCCATCCACCTGCAGTGGCACCTTGGGTATTTCCCTAAGTCATTCTTGGCCAAGGGTTTCCCAAGCATTGCAGGGTGGGAATTAGATTTGATGAAAGGGTTTTGTCATAATCATTTTTAGCCACATTTGAAGAATTTGTTCATTGTCTTCTAAACAACCTAACATTTAACTCCAGTGAAAGGGAAGTCTTGTTCAAGACAATCTGGGGACTCTATCCATTCTATTTGCCCTTGGCCTCTGTGGTTGACTCTGGGACCCTGGCAAGAACTGTACACTGAAGAATGGTAGGTAAAAACCTCAGAACCAGTTGACATTGAATTATCTTCCAGGGCTCAGGGTCTATGGCTCAAAAATGACAGTTTTGTATATTCTTCAAAGAAAATTATTTTCACATTGATATAGTTTATGTAGTTCTTTTTATTCTCCAAGTAATTCTTTGTTTGAATATCAAAACAAGATTTTCTGTTGAATATTCTAATTTTATGGACACCAAAATGGAGACTCAGAAAAATAAGTGAAATGCCTAGGATCACAAGGTTAATAAATAATAGAATAAGAACTCAAATTCGTGTCTTCTGTTTCCAAATCCTGTGCTATTATGTATAGGCCAAAATTCCAGGGCAATCTTAAAGAACTTTTTACGGTAGAGGTTTTTAACTGAATTTCTCTAATACTCTCATTTCAAAGAAGAGTGACAGTATTTGACCTGTCATCATAGTATTTACTCTTGTTGCAAAGTAGTGGTTCACATTAGTTTGTTTTACTAGTATCTTTATTCATAGTGACTTATTTTAGTTTCAGGTCAAATTACCGTTGGTTGATATTTGTTAATTATATTCATAATGTTTTAGTGGACATGCTTCAACATTTCACATCTCTTCCTGAACATTCTGGGTTACTTCAAAATAGTTAAAAATGCAAACCTTAAATCTATGAGAGCTAAGATCCTACTATATTTGTAATTGCTGGAGGCATGCAATGCTTCAATTACTAACTCACACATTATCATTATCTAACTTACTTCCACACTTATTTTTAAACTCACATATTTCTTTAGGACAGCTAGAAAAGAGCCTCTTTGATTCTTTCCATTCTTGGGTAGAAGCAACCAATTCAGCTGCCATGAGTAAGAATATTTTTGTGAAACCTCATATAATAAATCAGTGTCATGAATGGGAAAATGCTGCTATCCTTGTGATTCCACAAGTCTGTGTCTACTTAGAGTATTTGAGGGCTTTTAAAATCTAAAACAGGAGAAAACTAATTCAAGGAAATAAATTGCTTACCTGAAAATTTCTTGAATCATATTTTAGTCTTCAAACTCTCCCTCAACATGAAATGCATGAGAGAGAAATTCTATCTAGTCTTACCGCCAGATTTAGTTGTACTACTACTAAGCAACTGATTTAATTTTATAAATCTTTTTCACTGTAAAATCTCTAGTATTTTCCACTTTAAATTAGTTCCCCTTTATCTTTGTCTTAGGAGCAGATTTGTGATCCATCTCCAACAAATACTTATATCTTAAATGAATTCCTGGTCTCATAATATTTTTAACTTTTGAAATTACTGTTATGCTTTCATAAAGAATTAGTGGTAATAAATACATATGTATACACTTAGAATTATTAAAACCCTTTTCAGATTCTCTTATTTTCATGTTTCAGTAGATGTGCCTCAGTATTTACATCTCTTCTGTACAACTTAGACCTATTTTTTTTTTTTTGAGGCGGGGAATCTTGCTCTGTCATCCAGGCTGTAGTGCAGTGGCGTGATCTCTGCTCACTACAACCTCTGCCTCCTGGGTTCAGGTGATTCTCTCACCTCCGCCTCCTGAGTAGCTGGGATTACAGGCCTCTGCCATCATGCCCAGCTAATTTTTGTATTTTTGTAGAGCTGGGGTTTCACCATGTTGGCCAGGCTGGTCTTGAACAGCTGACCTCAGGTGATCTGCCCACCGTGGCTTCCCAAAGTGTTGTAATTACAGGCGTGAGCCACCACGTCTGGCCTGCATTTTTTTTTTTAATTTGTCAAGAGCTATGAAGGTTAGAACGTTTAACTGTGCTGTGTGTATCTAGTTACGTTGTGTGTATGACTTCAATTGTCTATGACAGATGTGTAATTGGTGAACTTGTTTGCCACAAAATGAAATCCACTACATACTTAAAGTAAAAGACTGATACTTAAGACTTACGTTAACACCTCTACCTGTTCTAAGACATTCTGTCTTAAATTATTATGTTTTTATTGCTCTCAAATTTGGCTTTTGTAGTGAATGATCACCTGTATTTCTAAATCTCTGTATTTCTATTGTGTATCACTTTTGTCTAGGGCACAAACATTATTTTAGAAAAAAGTTAAATGAGCTCATTTTAATCAACGTTGTGCTTAATGTTTTCAAATCTGTATGAAAATCAATGTTTTGATCAGTTGATGGCTCTCGGCAGCAGAGGCAGTTACTTATATATATTGTATTTCAGCTCATCAAGTTTCTTAAAGTTCATGCCTCAGTCACGGTTCCATGAATAAGCAGGTCTGTGCACAGTGTTGTGTCTTAATGATAATGCTCCTCATTATTAAATCATTCCTGGGAGAAATCATGAGCATTTAGTAATTACAGTATGTGCAAGACACAGGTGGATTAAGTTAAACATATTTTTGGCATGTGGGAGAGCAATTGAAGATCTTTTAAAAGCTTCTGCATTCAATTGCAGTACAAACCTGCTTTCATTTTATAAAAATGAGTATATTATTACAAATGTATTTGTTTCATTTATTTCCTAAAACGTTAATAGCTCTTAATGTATAACAAAAACACACCTGACTTTAAAATGTTTAACATTTGTAAGTATCAACATTTTTTTTCCAACATCTGTTTCATATTTTGATTCAAACAGTGAATTTTAGAAACTTTGGGAAAGATATGATTTCAGGCATAGTAAAGTTTCAGCATTTGGTGATAACATGCTGTCTTAAACAATTAAACAGTACTGTACATTGGCTTGACATTCATAAACTTCTATGATTGTGAAAATTATCCGTGAACATGCTCAGAGTGTAACTTTTGTCTTCTCAGCCTCAACTTTCTGATGTTTAGTGAGATGCACTATCCATTTTATTTGTAAACTCTGTGCTTATTCAGAGTTGTGAAGTTGTAGTTTAGTGTTTTCCAATGTGTGCAATGCAGTCAAGATCCAAAAGATTGAAATCTCATTATTTTTCACCTGTTATCTTATTGATGAACAGTGTCTCAGTACAAATGAATAAAAATAATAAGAAAAAAAATCAACTACAGTTTGGAAATGCTGACAGCAGTTTATAGCTTGAAAGAGAAAGAATGGCTCCAAATAAATACAAAAATAAAAAGAATAAACATTATGCTTCTACCCCAAGAGAACATTTGTCTTAATTGATATTATTTCCTCTTTAATTCAAGTAATCTAATGTCCAAATTTTACATTACAAGACATGTGATTCATTGTGGTATTAGTTGGTGTATGTTATGCTGATAACTCTTTGGTATGTACTTTATTGAATTCTTAGCAAGAATTTTACTTTCAAAATATTTTCCATGTATATGCATTATAAGAACACTTACCTATTTGATCTTTTACTCAGAATCATTTAATAGCTCCTTTGCATATGCCATGGGATATACACAAATTCTTTTTATACGTAAAAGTTGTGTGGGTTTTGTCTATGGTATTTTTCTAGTCCCTCTTTACGTATACACCATAGACATTCTCATCTACTCATGTAGTTTCTACTTTCACTTACAAGGTGATGATACCCAATTATGCATGGCCACCTCCCACCTTTCATTTGGGCTACATGCTCACCTCCCCAATTTCCAGCAAGCTACTAGACATCTTTACCTGAATGCTTTGCAGTCACCCTGATCTAACAAAATGGAGCACGCCTTTCATTCTCTGTCAAGTCTGCCCCTCCTGTAGTATATTCTTTGTCTTGTGTAGTGTTTCACCATTCAATTAGGCATCCAAGCTGGAGCTCAGAAGATCCTTCTCTACTTATTCCTTGTCATGATTCCATACATCCAACTTGTCGTTAAGACCATCACACTGCGTAGTCTGCTTTTTTCCTTCCACACATCTTGTTGGAACCCTAGACTGTGTTGTTGCCTTTTCTAATTTTTTTTATCCTAAGACACATGTATGTATTTCTTGCAGTGAGACTGACCATGTTACAGTGAATTCTACTGTGATACAGCTCTGGGATTCAGGGGGGGTTTGGAATTACTGTGAGGGGATTTATGTATTCTCTCTTTAATTTTCAGTAAGTCATTTCACAATAAGTTGGGAAAGAATGGAAACTGGGACACCAAGGCTGAGCCTGATGCTGGATGTAGAGGGATTTAGAAGTCTCTTTTAGTGCCTAAGGGTACCCTCAAAAATGAGAAAAAGGTGGCCCCTGGAAACTAAACTTCATAGTAGCTACTGATTATGACTAACATGTTCAGGTTGGGGAAAAAAGAACCACAGATTATTTGGAGAAAATAATGATCAATTTTGATTTCCTGTCTTGATGAAATCTTTGAGTTACACTCTCCCAGAGCCATGAGTTACGCTTGACAATTTCCTTAGCTGATTTTCTGTATTTTTGACAGTTTGATCAGATTTCTTATAGTCAAAAATATTATCTGCCTATGAGAATTTGACAGCTCTGTCCCTGTGAGGTGTCCCAAAGACACTATGCTAACACAGTGAACCAGCTAAGTAAGTAGAGAGGTAGGTCTGAAGGATTTTCAAGGAAGACAGGCCAAGATATTTGAATTCTGAAATGCATGTTATTCTCAATGTACTTGGTTTGTTAGTTACCTGTAAATACGTTGCTTAGATGGCTTTGTAATTATTTTACTCTTGTTATCTTACTCTTTCAGTAAAAGTTACTTAATCATCATAGCTGTGTTTTAGCTGTTCTATGGGGGTTACAATGTGGACTAATAATAGTGATGTAATGTAGATATGCATGGATCAAAGTAGGCATGGGATTGCAAAAGCTAACTAAGGATGCCTGGTGACAGCAATAGGGAGTGAGGTATTTCATAGGAAAATGTAATTTGCAAAGTGGGATTCTAGAAGGCAAGACCTATTCATGGTTCTCCAGAGGGATATTCTTCTTTATTAAGGAACCACCAGGTTTTGTGACACTTTTTAACTCCTTTCCCTCTGTCCAGCCAGTCTCTATGCAACTCACATCCCATAATTTCAAATTTCCTTTTATGAATAAAACAGTTTGTTCTTCACCTGTTTGAAATTCATTGTTATTTCCCATTGCTTATGTTATAATCCACGTTCCTCAACATGATATAACACAAAACAGAGTTTGCTAATTTCCAAGCTGTCTATGAATACTCTCTCTTGTACTTTCCATTAAGTGAACATGTGCATATGCATGCACACATGCATGGACACTCATACACATTCTACCATAACTTCATCAAATGACTAAGTTCCCCAGGATCATGCCAGTTCTTCTCCCTCTGTTGTAATATTGCATATGCACTTGTCTAAAATACATCTTATTTTCTTAAAGATTTCTTACTTATTGACCAGTAACTAGTCCTATGAATAGATGGGTGTTTCTTTTTTTGTGTTCCAACACAGTTTGTACATTTAGGTGCATTATACACTTTTAACTAAATTGCATTGTGGTAGGAAAAAAAGGGCTGCATAATACCAGTCATTTGAAGTTGTTTGAAAATTGCTAAAGGGCCAGTACAAAGTAAATATTTGTACGTAGTCTGAGTTGCCTTGAAAAGACTGTATATGTTTTTGCTTGTTGGGGGTTAATTCCTATATATGTCCATTAGATTAAGCTTATTGTTTATGCTGTTTTAATTTTTCATAATCTTAATATTTTGTTTGTTTAAACTACAAATTAGAGATATGTTAAAATTTTCTGTTTGGATAGTGCATTTATTCTTGTAGCTTTTTTAATCTTTGCCTTATATTTTTGAGACTATAAGATACATATAAGTTTAAAATCATATTTTTCTGGTAAATTAAAACTTTTATTATTATGTGATGACTTTCTTTTTCCCTGGTAATGATGTCTACTTTAAAGTTGATTTTGTGTGATTTTATTATGGCTACATCAGCTTTTACGAACATCACTGTACCATTATCCAGCTTTATTTTGGATAGTTTTTTGGAGATAAATTTTTCATTCTTTTATTTTCAACCTTTTTGTACAGTCAGATTTTAGATACATATCTGGAAAGCAGCATAGAGCTAGATTTTAGAAATTCATTGGGATAATGTTTTGCTTATTGGCTGCGTTTAGCTTATTTACATTTATTGTAATATCTAATATATTTGGGTTTATTTCTGCCATTTTAGTTCATGAGTCCTATTTATCCCAGAAATCACTTCCCTCTTATTTGAAGTGCATATGGTAGTAGCAAAATCAGTTTTCTTGGTAGTCTGATAAAGTCCTTATATTTCTTTTTCTTTTGAGAAGTTTTTTTCTGGGTATGCAATTTTAGATGAACAGGTATTTTCTCTTAGGGTATTAAAAGTATGACACTGTCTTCCTGATTTTCCTGTTGCCAATGAGAAATCAGATCTTAATCCTTTCTTTGGTTTTTAGTGTTTTTCAATTTTATTATAATGTGTCTTTTTAAAAATTATTCGGGTTGATATTTTATGACTTCCCTGAATCTTTGTGAAAGAAGAAACATAAACTCTGTTTTAAATAGAGTTTATGTAAGACATACCTTATTATTCTTTTTAAAGAAGCTTTTCGGCTGGGTGCAGTGGCTCATGCCTGTTATCCTAGCGCTGTGGGAGGCGGAGGCGGGAGGATCATTTGAGGTCAGGAGTTTGAGACCAGCCTAGCCAGCATGGTGAAGCCCTGGTTCTATTAAAAATACAAACATTAGCTAGATGTGGTGGCTTATGCCTGTAATCCCAGCTACTCAGGAGGCTAAGGCAGGAGAATCACTTGAACCTGGGAGGTGGAGGTTACAGTAAGCTGAGATTGCAGGACTGCACTCCAGCCTGGGTGGCAGAGTGAGACTCCATCTCAAAAAAAAAAAAAAAAAAAAAAAAAGAAAGCTTTCCACACTTTCCACTGGTAACTCCAGCCCATAATGATTTTGCTATACCTTTTTTAGTTCTCATTTTTTAAAATATATATTCTGTAATGACTGCATACTATGTGAAATGTGCAAAACATAATTAGTAAAAACACTGAGGATTATGGATTATCTATGTTTTATATAGCTAGTGTTCTCTACCAAATCATGGATACATGTTAGATATTTATTACATCCTTGTTGGTATATTTTTGGCAATATTTGGTGTCTGACCAGAATTTTATATTGATGGAAATAGCATCATCTTTTTTAGTTTCCTGTTTTGGTTACTTGGTCCAATATAGAATTAGAAGACATGTCAAATAATCGAGTAAATGGTACCTAGTTACTGGGGCTAGTGATTTGCTGCGTATTTCTAGGCTTTTTTTTTAAATAAGTTTATTACCATGTGGTGATCTCACAAGAGTCATCTTTGTGTGAGGTAGAAGGATGTTCCTTTTGGATTTCTGAGGACAACTTTTGAAGTGATACATGTCAAAATATTGTGAAAGCTTTGTTTTTGTAGCTGAGCTCTTACTGCGGACTTTCTATCTGTAGTTGATTTTGAGTTTTCCATAGTGCTTAGCTTGGGGAGAAATTTCTTTTCAATTTCCGTATCTTTGATGTTGGGTTCCAGAAACTAATGGCAGTAAGCCTAGTTCGATTCACTTTCAGATTATCCAGAGACTAGTTCTTAGGCATCATAAGGTATGCTCTAAGTGTTGGTGAAATATAAAGCAGCTCATGTAATATGATTTAAGATCAATGCAACAAGAAGAGCTAACGATCCTAAATATATACGCACCCAATACAGGAACAGCCAGATACATAAGGCAGGTTCTTAACGACTTACAAAGAGACTTAGACTCGCACACAATAATAGTGGGAGACTTTAACATTATACTATTGCCTTTATTCTTATAGACTGCATTCATTTCCAAAATTTCTTAGGTCTAAAACTAATTCTCCCACCCACTTCTGTGAAATTGTTTCATACATGTGTAATACATTTAGTTATTTTTTTATATATATCCCACATTCTTTGCTGGATCCTCCTAAATGTTTTGTTTTTTTTTTAATTTCATACATTGAAATGTATCTTTTATGCTATGTTTCTTTGGAATTTGAAAAATAATTAATGTCTTGTATTCACAATTACAGTATCATTCAGAATAATTTCCATACCTAAAAAATCCTCTGTGCTTCTCCTATTCAATCCCTTACTTCACCCTCTGAGTCCCTGGAAACTACTGATCTGTTTACTGTTTCTATAGTATTAGCTTTTCAAGGCTGTCCTAGGATTGGAATCGCTTAGTAGAGAGCTTTGCCAGAGTGGCTTCCTTCACTTAGCAATATACATTTAAAATTCATCCATTTTTTTGTGGCTTGATAGCTCATTTCTTTTTATTGCTGAATAACATGCCATTGTATGCATGAACCATGGTTTATTTAGCTATTGAAGGGCATTTTGTTTGCTTCCAGTTTTTGATGATTACGAATAAAGTGCTATAAACATTCACAGGCAGTTTTTACATGAACATAGTTCTTTTTTTAATTGTACTTTAGGTTCTGGGGTACATGTGCAGATCATGCAGGATTGTTGCATAGGTACATACGTGGCAAGGTAGTTTGCTGCCTCCATCTCCCTATCACCTGTATCTGGCATTTCTCTCCATGTTATCTCTCCCCAACCTCCCCACTCCCTGTTGTCCCTACCCTAGCTCCCCGTAGCAGACCCCAGTGGGTGATGCTCCCCTCCCTGTGTCCATGTGTTCGCATTGTTCAACACCCTTTGAGTGAGAACCTGTGGTGTTTGGTTTTCCATTCTGTGTCAGTTTGCTGAGAATGATGGTTTCCAGCTTCATCCATGTCCCTACAAAGGACACAAACTCATCATTTGTTATGGCTGCATAATATTCCATGGTGTATATGTGCCACATTTTCCTTGTCCAGTGTATTATTGATTGGCATTTGGGTTGGTTCCAGGTCTTTGCTATTGTAAACAGTGCCGCAATGAACATATGTGTGCATGTGTCTTTATAATAGAATGATTTATAATCCTTTGAGTACATACCCAGTAATGGGATTGCTGGGTCAAATGGAATTTCTAAGAAATAATCATTAGAGTGAACTGGCCACAAACAGGATGGGAAAAAAATTTTGCACTCTACCCATCTGACAAGGGCTAATATCCAGAATCTACAAAGAACTAAAGCAGATTTACAAGAAAAAAACAAAACCATTCAAAAATGGGCAAAGGATATGAACAGACACTTTTTAAAAGAAGACATATATGAGACTGACAAACATATGAAAAAACACTCATCATCACTGGTCACTAGAGAAATGCAAATCAAAACCACATTGAGATACCACCTCCTGCCAGTTAGAATGGTGATCATTAAAAAATCTGGAGACAACAGATGCTAGAGAGGATGTGGAGAAATAGGAACACTTTTACACTGTTGGGAGTGTAAATTAGTTCAGCCATTGTGGAAGACAATGTAGTGATTCCTCAAGGATCTAGAAATAGAAATTCCATAGTTCTTAAATCAATTGGGAAAATACCTAGAAGCTTGATGGTTGGATTGTATGGTAAGACTCAGTTTAGTTTTATAAGAAATGGCCAAACTGTCTTCCAAAGTGGCTGTATCATTTTGCATTCCTGCCAGTAATGAATGAGAGTTCCTATTGCACCACATCCTAGCACTCTAGTTAGCCCTTCGTACTGTCAGTTTTTTATTTTAGTCATTCTAAGAGGTGTTTGATGGTATCACATTGCTGTTCTATTTTGTAATGATAAATTACATTGAGAGTCTTCATATACGTTTGCCATCTGTGTAATTTTCTTTCAGGAGGTGTTTGCTTAGAACTTTTGCCCATGTTTTTATTGGGTTGTGTGAAGATAAGTAATCACAATCAAAGCTGATGGAACTTCAAATTGTACTCCTAGGTATTTTATTCTCTTTGTAGCAATTGTGAATGGGAGTTCACTCATGATTTGGCTCTCTATTATTGGTGTGTAGGAATGCTTCATGAGTTTTGCACTCTGATTTTGTATTCTGAGACCTTTGCTGAAGTTGCTTATCAGCTTTAGGAGATTTTGGGCTGAGACAATGGGGTTTTCTAAATATACAATCATGTCATCTGGCAAGAGAAAGAACCAAAGGGCATTTGAACAGGAAAAGAGGAAATCAAATTGTCAAATGCCATTTGGTTCTTTCTCTTGCCAGATTTCCCTGGCCAGAACTTCCAATACTATTGAAGAAGAAGTTGAACAGGGGTGGTGAGAGAGGGCATCATTGTCCTGTACTGGTTTTCGAAGGAAATGCTTCCAGTTTTTGCCCATTCCGTATGATATTGGCTGTGGGTTTGTCATAAATAGCTTTTATTATTTTGAAATACATTTCAATACCTAGTTTATTGAGAGTTTTTAGCATAAAAAGCTGTTGAATTTTGTCAAAGGCCTTCTTTGCATCTATTGGGATGATCATGTGGTTTTTGTCATTGGATCCGTTTATGTGATGGATTATATTTATTGATTTGCATATGTTGAACCAACCCTGCATCTCAGGGACAAAGCTGACTTGATCGTGGTGGATAAGCTTTTTGATGTGCTGCTGGATTCGATTTGCCAGTATTTTCTTGAAGCTGTTCACATCGATGTTCATCAGGGATATTGGCCTAAAATTTTCTGTTTTGTTGTGTCTCTGGCAGGTTTTGGTATCAGGATGTTGCTGACCTCATAAAATGAGTTTGGGAGGCATCCCTCTTTTTTATTGTTTGAAATAGCTTCAGAAGGAATGGTGCAAGCTCCTCTTTGTACCTCTGGTAAAATTTGGCTATAAATCCATCTGGTCCTGTACTATTCTTGGTTGGTTGGTTATTGATTACTGCCTCAATATCAGAACTTGTTATTGGTCTATTCAGGGATTTCACTTCTTCCTGGTTTAGAATTGGGAGGGTGTATGTGTCCAGGAATTTGTCAATTTCTTCTAGATTTTCTAGTTTATTTGCATAGAGGTGTTAACAGTATTCTCTGATGGTAGTTTGTATTTCTGTGGAATCAGTGGTAATATCCCCTTTATCATTTTTTATTGCATCTATTTCATTCTTCTCTCTTTTCTTCTTTGTTAGTCTGGCTAGGGGTCTATTTTGTTGATCTTTAAAAAAACCCAGCTCCTGGATTTATTGATTTTTTTAAGGGTTTTTCACATCTCTGTCTCCTTCATTCTGCTCTGATCTTAGTTATTTCCTGTCTTTTGCTAGCTTCTGAATTTGTTTGCTCTTGCTTCTCTAGTTCTTTTAATTGTGATGTTAGGGTGTCCATTTTAGATCTTTCCTGCTTTCTCTTATGAGAATTTAGTGCTACAAATTTCCCTCTAAACACTGCTTTGGCTGTGTCCCAGAGATGCTGGGACATTGTGTCTTTGTTCTCATTGGTTTCAAAGAACTTACTTATTTTTCTGCCTTCATTTTGTCATTTACCCAGTAGTCATTCAGGAGCCAGTTGTTCAGTTTTTATGCAGCTGTACAGTTTTGAGTGTGTCTCTTAATCCTGAGTTCCAATTTGATTGTGCTGTGATCTGAGAGACTGTTATGATTTCTGCTCTTTTGCATTTGCTGACGAGTGGTTTACTTCCAATTATGTGGTCAGTTTTAGAATAAGTGCAATGCAGTGCTGAGAAGATTGTGTATTCTGTTGATTTGGGGTGGACAGTTCTGTAGATATCTATTAGGTCCACTTGGTCCAGAGCTGAGTTCAAGTCCTGGATATTCCTTTTAATTTTCTGTCTTGTTGATCTGTCTAATATTGACAGTGGGGTGTTAAAGTCTCCCACTATTACTGTGTGGGAGTCTCTTTTTAGGTCTCTAAGAACTTGCTTTCTAAATCTGGTTACTTTTGTATTGGGTCCATTGGGTGCATATGTATTTAGGAGAGTTAGCTGTTCTTGTTGCATTTATTTCTTTATCATTATGTAATGCCCCTCTTTGTCTCTTTTGATCTTTGTTGGTTTAAAGTCTGTTTTATCAGAGACTAGGATTGCAACTCCTGTTTTTTTTTTTTTTTTTAACTTTCCATTTGCTTGGTAAATATTCCTCCATCCCTTTATTTTGAGCCTATGTATGTCTTTGTACGTGAGATGGGTCTCCTGAATACGGCACAGTGATGGATTTTAACTCTTTATCCAATTTGCCAGTCTGTGTCTTTTAATTGGAGCATTTAGCCCATTTACATTAGAGGTTAATATTTTATCTGTTAATATAATTTAAAGGTATGTAAATTTTCAGTTGATGCAGTTTCTTCATAATGTCGATGATCTTTACAACTTGGTATGTTTTTGCAGGAGCTGGTACCAGTTGTTTCTTTCCATGTTTAGTGCTTCCTTCAGGAGCTCTTGTGAGGCAGGCATGTTGGTGACAAAATCTCAGCATTTTCTTGTCTGTAAAGGATTTTTTCTCCTTTGCTTATGAAGCTTAGTTTGGCTGAGTATAAAATTCTGGGTTGAAAATTCTTTTCTTTAAGAATGTTGACTATTGGCCCCTACTCTCTTCTGGCTTATAGGGTTTCTGCTGAGAGATCCACTGTGAGTCTGATGGGCTTCCCTTTGTGGGTAACCTGACTTTTCTTTCTGGCTGCCCTTAATATTTTTTTCCTTCATTTCAGCTTGGTGAATCTGATGATTATGTGTCTTGGGGTTGCTCTTCTCTAGGAGTATCCTTGTGGTGGTCTCTGTATTTCCTGAATTTGAATGTTGGCCTCTTTTGTTAGGTTGGAGAAGTTCTCCTGGATAATATCCTAAAGAGTGTTTTCCAACTTGGTTCCATTCTCCTGGTCACTTTCAGGTACACCAATCAAATGTATATTTGTTCTTTTCACATAATCCCATATTTCTTGGAGGCTTTGTTCTTCCCTTTTCATTCTTTTTTTCTCTAATCTTGTCTTCATGCTTTATTTCATTAAGTTGATCTTCAATCTCGGATATCCTTTCTTCCACTTGATCAATTCAGCTATTGATATTTGTATATGCTTCATGAAGTTTTCATGCTGCTTTTTTTCAGTTCCATCAGGTCATTTATGTTCTTCTCTAAACTGGTTATTCTAGTTAGTAATTCCTCTAACCTTTTTTCAGGGTTCTTAGCTTCCTTGCATTGGGTTAGAACGGAGGAGTTTGTTATTACCCACCTTCTGAAGCCTACTTCTGTCAATTCTTCAAACTCATTGTCTGTCCAGTTTTGTTCCCTTGCTGGTGAGGAGTTCTGTTCCTTTGAAGGAGAAGAGGCGTTCTGGATTTTGGAATTTTCAGCCTTTTTGTGCTGATTTCTCCCCATCTTCATGGATTTATCTACCATTGTTCTTTGCTGTTGGTGACCTTTGGATGGAATTTTTGCATGATTGTCCTTTTTGTTGATGTTGATGCTATTCCTTTCTATTAGTTTTTCTTCTAACAGTCAGACCCCTCTGCTGCTGGTCTGCTGGATTTTGCTGCAAGTTCACTCCAGACCCTTTTTACCTGGGTATCACCAGCAGAGGCTGCAGAACATCAAAGATTGCTGCTGGTTCCTTCCTCTGGAAGCTTCCTCCCAGAGGGACACCTGGCAGATGCCAGCCAGAGCTCTCCTGCATGAAGCATCTGTCAGCCCTTGCTGGGAGGTGTCTCCCAGTCAGGATACATGGGATCAGGTATTCACTTGAGGCAGTCTGACCCTTAGGAGAGCTCGAACACTGTGCTGGGAGATCCACTTCATAGAGCTGGGCAGGCAGGGATATTTAAGTCTGCTGAAGTTGCACCCACAGATGCCCCTTCCCTCAGGTGTTCTGACCCAGGGAGATGCGAGTTTTATCTGTAAGCCCCTGACTGGGGATGCTGCCATTTTTTCAGAGATTCGCTGCCTACAGAGGAGAAATCTAGAGGTAGTCTGGCTACAGTGGCTTTGCTAAGCTGTGGAGTTCTCCATCCAGTTGGAACTTCCCCTGGCTTTGTTTATACTGTGAGGGGACAACCACCTACTCAAGCCTCAGCAATGGTAGTTGCCCCTCCCCTTGCCAAGCTCCAGCATCCCAGGTCAACTTCAGACTGCTGTGCTGGCAGCAGGAATTTGAAGCCAGTGGATCTTGGCTTGCTGGGCTCCATGGGGGTGGGATCTGCTGAGGTACACCACTTGGTTTCCTGGTTTCAGCCCCCTTTCCAGGGGAGTGAATGGTTCTGTCTTGCTGGCATTCCAGGTGCCACTGGGATACAAAAAAAGAAAAAAAAGAAAAAAAACTCCTGCAGCTAGCTCAGTGTCTGCCCAAATGACCACCCAGTTTTGTGCTTGAAACCCAGGACTCTGGTGGCGTAGGCACCAGAGGGAATCTCCTGGTCTGCAGTTTGTGGAGACCATGGGAAAGCATAATATCTGGGCTGGGGTGCACTGTTCCTTATGGCACAGTCCCTCCAGGCTTCCTTTGGCTAGGTTAGAAAGTTCCTGGACCCCTTAAGCTTCCCAGGTAAGGCAGTGCCCCACCCTGCTTCAGCTCAACCTTCATGGTTTGCACCCACTGTCTAACTAGTCCCAATGAGATGAGCCAGATACCTCGGTTGGAAATGCAGAAATCACCCACCTTCTGTATTGATCTTGCTGGGAGCTGCAGACCAAAACTGTTCCTATTCTGCCATCTTGCCAGATCAGTGTTTCTTTTTTTTTTTTCCCCAAGATATTTTACAGTTTTGCACTTTACATTTAGGTATATGGTACATTTTCAGTTAATGTTCATGTAAGTTGTAAAATATGTGTCTAGGTTCCTTTTTTCTTTTTCTTTTGTAAGAACACCCAATTGTTTTGCCACCATTGATTGAAAAGACAATTCTTTATTTACTTAATTTCTGTTGTTCCTTCATCAAAGTTCAGTTGACTGTATTTGCGTAGGTCTATTTCGGGCTCTTCATTTTGTTTCATTGTTCTAGATGTCCTTTCACCAAGACCACGTGCTGCCTTGATTACTGTAGCCTTATAATAAGTTTAGAAATAGGGTAGTGTTAGTCCTCCCCCATTGTTTTTCTTCAGCATTGTGTTAACTGTTCTAAATGCTTTGCCTTTCCATGTAAACTAGAATCTGCTTTATGAAATCTACAAAATGGCTTGCTGCTATTCTTTTTTTTTTCTTTTTCAACTCTCTTTGTTGCCCAGGCTGGAGTGATGTGGCATGATCATGGCTCACTGCAGCCTTGACCTCCCAGGCTCAAGCAATCCTCCCACCTCAGCCTCTTGACTAGCTGGTACTACAGGTGTGTGCCACCATGCCCAGCTAATTTTTTATTTTTTGTAGAGTCAGTGTTTTTCTATGTTGCCTTGGCTGGTCTTAAACTCCTGGGCTCAAGAGATCCTCTGTCATTGTCCTCCAAAGGGCTGAGATTACAAGCATGAGCCGCTGTACCTGGCCTGCTGGTATCTTGTTTGGAATCACATTAAATCTTTAGAGCAAGTTGTGAAGAATTGATAACTTAATTCACAGTATTGAGTCTTCACATCTATGAACATGGAATATTGCTCCATTCATTTAGATATTTTATTTGCTTCATTGCTGTTTTATAGTTTTCTGCATATAGGATCTGTAGATATTTTGTCAGATTTATAACTAGATATATCATTTTGGGGGTATTGTAAATGGTTTTGTGTTTTTAATTTCAAATTCCAATTGTTCATTGCTTACAGACACATAGGAAGGCAATGGACTGTCATACATTAATCTTGTACTCTGCAACTCTGCTGTTCTTGCTTAGTTCCAGAATTTTTAAAAATTATTTTTGGTCAATTAGTTGAGGGTTTTTTTTTTTTGGATAACCATATCATCTGTGAATAGTTTTATTTCTTTCCAATCTGCATATCTTTTTATTTCTTTTTCTTGTTGTATTGCACTAACTAGTCTTTGGAGTACAGTATTGAATTTGAGTGATATATTAGTCCATTCTCACACTGCTAATAAAGACATAGTCAAGACTGGGTAATTTATAAAGAAAAGGAGGTTTAATGGACTCAGAGTTCCACATGGATAGGGAGGCCTCACATTAGCCTTTATGCTGGAAGGCTAATGAGGAGCAAAGTCACATCTTACATGGTAGGAGGCAAGAGAGCTTGTACAGGGGAACTCCCATTTGTATTGCCATGAGATCTTGTGAGACTTATTCACTACCAGGAGAACAGTATGGGGACAACCACTACCATGATTCAATTATCTCCACCTGGCCCCATCCTTGATACATGGAGATCATTACAATTTAAGGTGAGATTTGAGTGGGAATACAGCCAAACCACATCAAGTGGTGAGAAAGGAATCCTCACCTTGTTTCCAGACTTGAGGGACAGGTAAAAAACATTTAATTCCCCATTAACTATTATGTTAACTTAGGGGTTTTTTGTTAGATGTTCTTTATCAAGTTGATAAAGTTTCCCTTTATTTGTAGTTTGCTGATTTTTTAAAATTGCAAATGGGTGATATATATTGTCATATGCTTTTTCTGTGTTAATTGGCCTGGTCATATGATTTTCTATCTGTAGCTGTTGATGTGGTAGATTATGTAAACCAAAAAGTATCTGAGATAGATCTCAACCAATTTAGAAGTTTATTTTGCCAGGATTAAGGACATGCCTGTGACACAGTCTCAGCAGGTCCTGAGGAAAAATGCCCAAGGTGGTTGGGCTACAGCTTGGTTTGACACATTTTAAGGAGACAGACATCAGCCAATACATGTAAGATTTCTACTGGTTCAGTCTGGAGAGTTGGGAAAACTTGAAGTGGGGTGGTGGGGGGCTTCCAGGTTATAGGTGGATTCAGATTTTCTGATTGGCAATTTGTTGAAAGAGTTGACTTAAAGACCTAGAATTGAGGTGAGGAGCAAGATGGCTGACTAGATGTAGCCAGGTGGAACAGCTCCCACAGAGGGACTGAGACAACTCACATGCTTTTAACAGATCTTCAAAGGGAAGATGTCAAGAGTGGACATAAGGAAGACATAGAGCTGGGGTAAAGGGAGAGAACGCTGGAACCTTGCATGGGACTACCATGCACTGGGACTCATTTTTGGGCCACAACAGCTCCAGGGGAATGGGTGAATTGAACTGGCAAGGAGCAATCCACTCTTACCATGGGACTCTGGAAACCTGGCAGGATGAGACTCCTTGACCACCATGGACACTCAGGTTGGCAGGGAGATCTGCTTAGAGAAGTGGTAGGGGCAGCAAGCAAGCTAATGTGGAGACCAGAGGGTTTAATATAGGAGCATCTGTAGTGGAGCGTGGCTAGGGACAGCCATCTTTGTGGGCTCGACTTGCCACATTGGAGAATCTAGCCCTAGGGGAACTGTCAGACCTGAACTCTACAGGGTGGTCTTACCCATCAGACAGGGCTGGTCTGACCTGAGCAATCTTTGGTCTGCTGGCCTCTCCTGGGGCCCCACCCTGGCCACACCTGCCTGTAGGGCAGTCTCAGGTGCCCTGAAAGGCTATACCATAGCTTCTGCAGTGGCAGACCATGCCTGACAGGTGAGGAACTCCAGCGAGGCAGCCCCTACAGCCATGCAGCAGCCCACATGCTTCCTCCCCATACTGTAGCTTCTCTTGGACCCACAGCAACTCCTCACATCACTTTGCTGGCTTGTGTTTGCATGGGAAGGTTTTGCTCTCCTTGCTCCATCAGTGTGTGGGAGTGTAGTAGCACTCCCTTCCCCCATCAACCACTTTTGCCGATAGATCCTTGGTAGGCACAGCACCAGCAAGCCCCACCCCCACCAGTGACCTACCTTTGCACTAACATTGCACAGAGAACAGCAGATTATCCCCTACTCTAAGCAATTGCTCCTCCTTGTGGTGCACAAAGAAGGCACCCAGACCTGTGGCTGCCAGCACCCCACCTTGAGCTAACACCTTATCCAGTGTGATCATGGATACAGTCTCCAGCAGAGGACCCCTACTCACCACCAGCTATGTTACCTCTACCACCATGGTGAATGCCTACAGTAGGGCAGCTACTTAAGTACCCACTAGCACTCTGCCATAGCTGTGGCACCTCAGTGTCCCCAACAGAGTGCATTTCACGCCTTGAGGAGGCAAAGAACAAAGTTGGGGCTCAATACAAGTCTACAGAGTTAGAGCACACAGTCCAGGAGCTGGGAGCTAAACATTTGACCTATCAAATCTTCCAGAAATGAATACAGTCAGCTGAGTCCACCTTATACAGCAATCAAACCCCCAAGGTCATTGAATGGGTAAAAGAAAAACTTCCATCCAAAGGTCAGCAGCCTTAAGAATTGAAGGGTAAAGAAGGCCACAAAGGTGAGAAAGAATCAGTACAAGAAAACTAAAAAAGCCAGAATGCCTTCTTTCCTCCAAACAATCATATTACCTCTGCATCAAGGGTTCTGGACTAGGCTAACATGGCTGAAACAGAATTCAGAACATGGGTAGGAAAGACAGAGATCATAGAGCTACACAAGTACATTAAAAACCAATGCAAAAAGCTAAAAATAATGATAAAACAGGACAGGAAATGACAGACAAAATAGCCAATGTGGAGAAGAATGTAACTGACCTCATAGAGCTGAAAAACACTACAAGAATTTCATAATGCAATCACAAGTATTAATAGCACAGTAGACCAAGTTGAGGAAAGAATCTCAGAGCTTGAAGATTGGCTTTCTGAAATAATACTGTCAGAGAAGAATAGAGGGAAAAGAATAAAAAACAACAAATAAAATATCCAAGAAATATGGTGTTATATAAAGAGACTGGATCTATGACTCATTGGCATCACTAAAAGAGATGGAGAGAATGGACCAACTTGGAAAACATATTCCAGAGTATTATCCATGAGAACTTTCCAAACTCAGCTAGAGAGGCCAATATTCAAATTCAGGGAATGCAGATAACCCCAGTAAGATATTTCACTTAGAAAGAAAGGTCAGGTCATTATAATAGAAAACCCATCAGACTAACAGCAGACCTTTCAGCAGAAACCCTATGAGCCAGAAGAGATTAGTGTTCTATATTCAACATTCCTCAAGAAAAGAAATTTCAACCCAGAATTTCATATCCAGCCAAAGATAAGTGAAGGGGTAAGACCTTTATGAGACAAGCAAATGCTGAAGAAATTACCACCAGACCTGCCTTACAAGAGCTCCTGGAGGAAGTACTAAATATAGAAAGGAAAGACTGTTACCAGCCACTCCAAAAACACACTGAAATACACAGACCAGTGATACTGTAAGGCAATCACATGGACAAGTCTACAAAATAAGCAGCTAACATCATGATGACAGGATCAAATCCACACACACTAATACTAACCTTAAATGTAAATGGGCCAAATACCCCCATTAAAATGGCAAGCTGGATAAAGAACCAAGACCCACTGGTATGCTGTCTTCAAGATACCCAGCTTGTAAGCAGTGATACATATAGGCTCAAAATAAAAGGATGGGGAAAAATCTACCAAGCAAATGGAACACAGAAAAAAGCAGGAGTTGCAATCCTACTTTGTGACAAAATAGACTAAACCAACAAAGATAAGAAAAGACAAAAAATTGTATTATTTAAAGATTAAGGGTTCAATTCAACAAGAAGGCCTAACTGTCCTAAATGTATATGCACCCAACACGGGAGTGCCCAGATTCATAAGAAAGTTCTTAGAGAACTTCAAAGAGACTTAGACTTCCACACAATAATAGTGAGAGACTTTAACACCCCACTGATAATATTAAACAGACCACTGAGACAGAAAATTAACAAAGATATTCAGGACCTGAAACGTAACCTTTTCCTTACACCGTATACAAAAGTTAAGACAGATTAGAGACTTAAATGTAAAACAAAAAACTATAAAAACCCTAGGCAAAAATTGACAAATGGGATCTAATTAAACTAAAGAGCTTCTGCACAACAAAGGAAACTATCAGCAGAGTGAACAGACAACCTATAGAATGGGAGAAAAGTCTTGCAAACTACACAGCTGACAAAGGTCTAATGTCCAGCATCCATAAGGAACTTCAACAAATATACAAGAAAAAAAGCCAAACAACTCCACTAAAAAGAGTTCAAAGGACATGAACAGGCACTTTTCAAAAGAGAACATATGTGTGGCCAAGAAACATATAAATAAAGTTCAATATCACTGATCATTAGAGAAATGTAAGTCAACACTACAATGAGATACCATCTCACATGAGTCAGAATGGCTATTATAAAAAGTAAAAAATAACAGATCCTGGTGAAGTTGTAAAGAAAATGGAATACTTATACACTGTCAATGAGGGGTAAAAATAGTTCAACCATTGTGGAAGACAGTTTGGCAGTTTCTTAAAGACCTAAAAACAGAAAAACCATTCAACCTAACAATCCCATTATTGGGTATATATGCAAAGGAATATAAATTATTGTATTATAAAGAAACATGCACATGTATGTTCATTGCAACACTATTCACAATAGCAAAGACATGGAATCAACTTGAATGCCCATCAATGATAGACTGAATAAAGAAAATGTGATACAAATATGCCATGGAATACTATGCAACCATAAAAAAGAATGAGATCATGGCCTTTGCATGAACATGTATGGAGCTGGAGGCCAGTTTCCTTAGCAAACTAACACAGAAACAGAAAACCAAATATCACATGTTCTCACTTATAAGTGGGAGCTAAATGATGAGCACACATGGACACATTAGGGGAACAGCATACATGGACCAATTGGAGAGTGGATAGTGGGAAAAGGGAAATGTTCAGAAAAAATAACTAATGGGTACTAGACATAATAACCGGGTGATGAAATAATGTGCACAACAAATTCCCATGATACAAGTTTGCTTATGCAACAAACCTACACATGTACCCCTGAACTTAAAAGTTTTGTTTTTTTTTTAAAGCACTGGTATCCATAAAAGGTAGTGTCTGGGTTAAGATAAGGGGTTGTGGAGGCCAGGGTTCTTTTTATGCAGATAAAGACTCCAGATAGCAGGTTTCAGAGAGAATAGATTGAAAATATTTCTTATCAGAGTTAAAAAGGTACCAGATTCTTAGTTAATTCTCCTAAATCAGGGAAAAGATCTGGAAAGGGAAGGGGATTCTCTACAGAGTGAAGACTTTTCCCACAAGAGATAGCTTTACAGGACTATTTAAAAATATGTCAAAGAAATATACTTTAGGGTCAAATACTTTGATTTCTTTCAGGGCTTGCTATCTGTCATGTGATGCTATACTAGAGTCAGGCTGGAATTTTGTGTCTTACTGCTATAGAAAAGACTTAAATGCTCTAGTTTAATTTGAATACTGGTCAGTTGTACCCAAATTCCAAAGGGAAAGTGTATAATGAGGCCTGTCCAAGCCCCTGCTTTCCACCATGGCTAAACTGGTTTTTCAGGTTAATTTTGGAATGTCCTTGGCTGAGTGGAGAGGTCCCTTTAGATTGTTCAGGGCCTTAGAATTTTATTTTTAGTTACAATTATATTGATTGATTTTCAAGGGTTGAACTGGCCTTGCCTACTTAGAATAGATCCCAGTTGGTCATGGGGTATAATTCTTTTTATACACTGTCAGATCTTATTTGGTAATATTTTATTCAGGATTTTCCTACCTGTATTCATGAGGGATACTGGTGTGTAGTTTTTGTTTTTCATAATATCTTCATCTGCTTTTGATAGTGGGGTAATGGACTTCATGGACTGAGGTAAGAAGTGTGCCCTGTGTTTCTATTTTCTTGAGAAGATGAGTATCATATCTGAGTCTGGTTCTGATGTTTGCTTTATCTCCTCTGATCTTTATTTTGCCTTTTGTTATGCCTTGCAATTTTTTTGTTTAAAGCTGTACCTGTTTTATCAGGTAATAGAAAACAACATAAATAGACCTGTTCTGTGAGGATTTATGTTAATTTGGCTTGGATTTGGGCTGTGTTTGCTGTAGTTGTAGGTTCCAGCCCCTTCCAATTCCTCCTGTGCCTTTGTGCTTCCCTAAGTAGTACTCCTCAGAAAAAATCTAAGTCTTGGATCTCTTTTAGCTGAAATCCACTATTATCATTCTGGAGCCACATTTGTGTGGTAACAGGAGTGGGAAACGAAACAAATTTTGTAATCTTCCAAAAAAATTTCAGTCTTTCAGTGGGCTTGTGTTTATGGCCTAAGACCTTCACAGATGTTTCTTTTGTACAGCTTCTCCCCCATTGCCTTTAGGTAGAACAGGAGGGCTAGAGGGGCTAAAGGTCCAGAGCTCTGATAAAATATTTTTCTCTGTAGAAGAGGCCTTTGTTATATAGAAGGAGGCTCTGGGTGTAGTTCACAAGGATTGCTGGGATCTTTTCAGTTCTTTAAAATTGCCATTTAAGAATTTCTGCAAGATATGGCTTCTGATATAGATAGGCAAATTTTGGCTGTGACTTTCAGAATGTGCTTGTTTGTTCAGATTTGGCAGTGGTAATATGGCCTGCAAACTCAGTTTTTTCATGAGCCCAAGAAAACTCATTGATTTTCAGTTTGTTCAGCTTTTTCTTATTGTAAAGGATAGAGTGAGGAATTTTAATCTCATGTTTTAGCTGAAACTATAAGTCTACTTCTTAAGATCTATTTATTTTTCTTCATTAACTTTTTTTTTTTTGAGACAGAGTCTCACTCTGTTACCCAGGCTGGAGTATAGTGGCGTGATCTTGGCTCACTGCAACTTCCACCCCAAGGTTCAAGTAATTCTCCTGCCTCAGCCCCCTGAGTAGCTGAGATTACAAGCACCTGTCACTGCACCTGGCTAATTTTTGTATTTTTAGTAGAGATGGGGTTTCACCATCTTGGCCAGGCTTGTCTTGAACTCCTGACCTCATGATCCACCTGCCTCCACCTCCCAAAGTGCTGGGATTACAGGTGTGAGCCTCCACATCCAGCCAACTGTTGTTTCTTAATGTCTTACCCATTTTCCTCTCCTCACCTTCAATTCCCCATTACCACAACTACACATGCTATACTTGTCCCTGTACACCTCTGCAATAATTTTTCTATTTTTATTTTTGTTATCTAGTAGTTTTATAGCTTTAAAGTAAATCTTTGATTCATCTTTAATTTATTTTGCTAGAAAAAGTTATATGGTAATCAATTTTTTTTGTCCAAATGCCAGACCATTATTTTGAACAATCCATTTTTTCCCCACTGACATGAAATGCTGATCTTTTTTATATACTAAATTAAAAAATATATTTCATCATTTTTCAACTCTCAGTTTTTCTTTTTCTGTCAGTTTACTCCTATATCAGTACCAATGTTTTTCATGTAAGTTTCACAGCTTGGTAAATTACTAATAAACACTTTAAAAATATTAATGCATTAATTGCTATTTTAAGGATAATTGATGTCTTTATAATATTTATTTTGCCTCTCCAAGAATAGGTATATCTTTTTATTTATTCTAAATTGTCTTACACATACTTCTTAATTTATTGTAAATATCTTATCTCTTAGTTGCATTTTCTTGCCAGTTATTTGTATATAGGAAAGCAATCTATTTTGGTAAATGTATTTTGTACCCATGATTTTACTGAATTATCTCATTGTATATGATCAGTTTTAGTTGTTTTTCTTGGGTTTATGGTTAACCACATCATTTTCAAATAATGATAATTTTTGCCTTTTTCTTTCTATTTTTGCTTTGTTTATTTGTTGTGTAATGACAATGGCCAATATTTTTAGAACCATATTAGCTTGTTTTATTATACTAGACTTTTTAAACCATGATTCTCATTGTCTTGATAGAATACAAAGTCCTTGAGGTGGAGACTTTTATTATCTTTAATGCCTAACACAATATAGGCATAGAATGGGTAATCAATAGGTAATTGTTAAATGATTCAGCCAGGGTAAGGTAGACTAGGCTGAGCTGAGGTGAGTAGATAGGTATACCACCCAGGTGAATAAGCCTAGATAAAGTGGGTATCGTCTAAAGTGTCTCTTCATCAGACCTAGAAAAGTCTGGTGTGAGTTCTATAGCTAGAACCTATGATTCTGGAACATCAATGGGTCCTCAAAGAGTTGTCTCCTTCAAGGTCTGTCTCAGATCTGTTGGGGTTAGGAAATGCTCCTGCTTAAGGCCCGTTTTTTAGGCACAACTGCCCTGAAAATAGTGCTTTAATGTTTAGACAGTTTGTACAGAAGAGAAGTAGCAAAAGAGAAGTAGAAGGGCTTTGTGGATTCTATACAGTCAACTTGTAGCCCTCAGGACATCCTCACAGAAGCAGCAGGAACGTTCTCTCGCTCCTGAATGGGACCCCAACAGTGGTCCTGTGTTCAGATAGGATGATAGAAGTTAGCAGTTTGGATTCCCTGTACATAACAAGCATCAGGACCCTTTGAAGGGTGTGTAGGGGTAAACATACCACAAAGGCAGCTGCGACAGCTCCATCTGTGAGGCCTGCCTAGAACATGGTGAGAGTAATGGAGCATCAGTAATGGGCAGCATGAAAAATACAGTTGCTGGTTGGAATGAATCCAGAGTGAGAAGAGCAACTGCAATACATAAACCAAAGACACCTGTATCTTTGGGTTCTGAGCAGGAGCCAAAGTAGTGATAGCTTAATGGGTTTTCAAAAATATGAACAGACCTGAGGCCCACAGGCCTTGGCTTGTGGCCTGATGGACAAATGTCTCTGGCTTGGTACTAGCTCCTGTCACCCACATTTGGTGACTCAGAAATAGTGCTGTCCTTTTCAACTCTATTCCAGTAAGTCCTTTATCATGCATTTTTATTTCAGAGAATATTGCTTCTAATGTTTTCATTAGAAAAATGAATATTATGATGGATTTCCATTTTCCAATGAAGTTAATTGGCCATGGGCAATAATAATAAGCACTATATCTAGTGGAAAGAAAAGCAGAGGAATGTTGTTCACAAATTGCCGGGGGCAAGCAGAGATCATGGGCTCATTTGAGGAACTGAGGCTTTTGATTAGCTGTGTGGCTTGAGGCAGCCTCAGTGCCCAGCACTGTATTCTAGGATGGGGTTTGTGCATTTGTTCTCTCATTCATTCATCCACTCACTTCTTCATGGAACCCTTTTGGAGTGTATATAATATGACAGGTAGATCATGTACATGGGACTGTAGATTCAAAGATGAATAGACCATCCTCCAGGCTGGTGTGGATAATGTATTACTTTTCCTTTCTTTATACTGAACATAAACATAATTTTGGTCATAAATTTTTATGAGAATAAAAAGTGAGACATAGATCCTCTCACTATGAAAAAGCACATGAGCCTAATTTGACATCGGTGATACAAAGCTACCTGAAGCATGTCCGTAGAGTGTTTCAGATTGAGATATACCACCAGGAATACATAGGTCTCAGAATTGAGTGCAGAAGGCAGTGGGCTTTATGCATCAGAATAGTGAATGCCATAATTCTGACCAAGACCTACTCTGACGTTTCATTTGTTTTTTTAACTCATCTTTTTCTTTCAATTTAAATGCTTCATATTTCCCTCTCTGGGATAGTGTAAAATATTACTGAACAGTGGTGAAGGATTGGTTGAGAATGGAAACCGAACATGTAGTAATACTGCCAGTTGGCTGTGTGTGTCTCTGCAGCAGCCCTAGAATGCTGGAAGACCTTCTGGGTGGATTGATCCACAGACTTGCCTAGGATCACATGGCTTGTTAACAGTAGCGGCAGAACACAGCCTTCTGATGCCCAGGTCTGTGCCTTTACTACTGGCTTAGACCTCATTCCAGACTCAAATTCTGTCTCTAGTTCCATCTTCTGGCCTGAAAACTCCATGTAGGTCTAATGGATACTGTATCTGAAGGCAGCTAAGAATTTGTTTACCACAGTTGTTAGAGACAAATATGGTTAAGAAGTGTTTTCCTGATTGAAATGAATATGTTAAATATGTGCCCCTTTATTATACACACAATTTTAGAGACAAAAAATACTCAAAAGAAGCCCTTTATTATCTTATTTAAGATATAAAACAATACTTTTCTGTGATTCCCAAATGAATATATATATATTCATCTTTTATATATAAAGACAGTTAGAAAAGACAGTTTTCTGGAGGGAGCTTTCTTTTCAATGATGTAGGACACTACTATTGCCCATATAGAATTTTAAAATGCAGAAGTTAGGAATTGAAATGCTGACAGACTCACAATCTCAGGGGCCAAATGGCACCACAATGAATTCTCACATTTTTTAACTTTCAAAAAGCCCTAGAGACTGCTTTTATTGCATATTTTATGGAGCCATCTGTCTTTTTACTAGAGCTAGTATAGGTTCAAAACTTTAAATAAAATTTTTCTCTTTGTCAGAGGCCCACAACTGCATGCAGTGCAGTGACCAGTAGTAAATTTCCAGGGTTCACAACGGAAGGAAGAGTCAGCACAGCACTGAAGCCTGATGCATCTGCTGTTATGGCAACTGCACTCTAGGAGGCATTTCTCATTAGATGTGTTTTTCTACCTTGGCCAAGATTAGTCAATGTCATAAATCATCTTAATTGATAACATTCTTTTTACAGATCTTTTGAATTTGCTGACATGAGGTCATTTAAAATTCTTTATGTTTCAAATGAGACCTCATAAAGTGAAAGGCTTCCTTCAAATCCATATTTTGCTACCTGGGAGTAAGTGGGTGTGTGTGCAAAATATGAAGAAAAGGTATTTTCTTGGGGTAAAGTCCTATGGTAACTTTGTGAAAGAAATGATTTAAGCTTGAATATAGTCTAAATATAACTAGTATTTTAGATGTACACAATGGAAGTCCAAGGATATTTGTACATAAAGTATACAGGACTTGATATAGGGGAAAGCATTTTATACAGTCAGTTATTATCCACTAGGCTGCTACTCCTATGATACTATGCCTGAAATCAGATTTGCAAAAATCCGTCATAATTCCTGTTCATCACGATGGAAATGCTGCTGAAGCCATTTTTCACATTTATTATGAGAGATGCCTCAACTTCTAAAAGGCATCACATTAGGGAGAATGCAAGAGTAGAGGAACTCGTAATTTTAATTAAAGCTGCCAGCGACATTTCCCCAAGGTTTTTGGAGCATGATAACCGTGTCTTTTGGGAAGATTGTTAATATTCAGAGTTAGGAGGAAGTAGACTTGTTTCTTAGAGGTTGATCTAGAAAATTCGGTTTGGAATAGAGAATAATCTAGGCACTGTTTGTGTTTTTAAACAACAGTAATGGTGCTGGTGGTAGGGCATTGAACGTACTATGGAGTAAGTGGCAAAATTCTCTCAGAAGTTGAGATCAGTGGGTCTCAAATTTGGGTACGTAAGAATCACTTGGTGTACCTGTTAAAAATGTAGATTTCTAGAAGTTAGCCCCCAGTGATTTTGATTGATTAAGAATATAGAGAGTGGGGCCTCTCCATATGCTCAATCAAAGACCCTGTCCTGACTTAAATTTGTAAGCTAATTATATATTTCCATTCTCACACTGCTATAAAGAACTACCGGAGACTGGGTAATTTTTAAAGAAAAGAGATTCAATTGACTCACAGTTCCACAGGTTGTACAGGAGGCATGGCCTAGGGGACTTCAGGAAACTTATAGTAATGGTAGAAGGGCAAACGGGAAGCAGGCATAGATTTACATGGCAGCAGGAGAGAGAGAGAACAAGGTGGGTAATTTCTGCACACACTTTAAACAACCAGATATGAAAACTCACTCATTATCATGAGAACAGCAAGGGGGAAATCTGCCCCCATGATCTAATCACCTCTAACCAGGTACCTCCCCCAACACTGGGAATTACAATTTGACATGAGATTTGGGGACATAGAGCCAAACCATGTCACTAATATTTCTAGATTTCATTCTGAACAATAGTAACTTAACAAAATACATTATTTGTTTTTAAATCATAGCATAGTATTTTTTCAAATCATAATACATGAACATATTTGATTTAATGCAAAACATTATGCTTTTAATCAATAATAGGCTGACAGAAACTTAAAGTTTTTACATGAAAGTCACATAATATATTGACAGCAAAACTACTAGACTGATGATAGGTTGCCTATCCTATCGCCTCTCCTATCCCAGACTTCAAATATGACAAATACCTTCCCTTGCACACTTATACAGACATCATTCATTGATCATACCATACTTTCCAGCTATATCAGATGCAACTTCAGAATTCTTCTCAACAAAAATAGTCACTACCAAGTTATCAGAGCTGGTTTGAGCATGCAATTGTATTTGACATACCTGTCCCGCTCCAAACAAAGAGGACTCTTATTTTTCTTTATTTTATTCTCTCCTTCCTTTCCTCTCTCTTTGCCTCTCCTCCCTACTCTCCAAAGCGTTCAGAAAAAAGTGGTCCATATAACTCATATTGAGGCAAAGTGGAAGACCCTATTTTGTCCTAAATTAAATCAAGTCAAGAAGCAGAGCTTCTTTGCTCTTAAAGCATGAAATTCCACATATTTTCTTAGAAGATTCTCCCAGTAATGGTACATTTGTTTCTAAACATGCAACAGATAGTCTATATCTCTCTGTTCTTAAAAAAATAGTGACTTCAAACCATATATTTAAGTTCATCAAAGTACTGAGGAATCAAAAATCCTACATTTCTTTTTGATATTTCAATTTTGAATAAGCCAACAAAATAAACACCCGAAATTATTTTAGGAAAACATAATGTGTTGTGTCTCAATTTAATCATTTTTATGGTTAGCCAAATTGTATTTTGTCTACTTTTCTCTAAAATCTATATTTCGTTAGGTTGTGATGGTTAGATCATGTTTTAAAGTAGAAAATAACATAATCTCATTTTAGGAAATGTAGAAAATATGTAAAAGAAAATGAGCACCACCTATAAAATCACTACCCAAAGATAACTACTATTAACACTTTGGTACATTTTTATTCATTCTATTACTGATGTATCTTCATGTGAATGTGTCTTTTTGCATCTGTCTCTTTTTTTTCTTTTCTCATCTTTTCCTTTTTTGTTTGCTTTTTTTTTTTTTTTTTTAAAAGACAAGGACTTGCTCTCACACGCAGGCTGGAGTAATCTTGAACTCCTTAGCTCAAGTGATCCTTCCACCTTGACTTCCCAAAGCTCTAGGATTACAGCTGGGAGCTATGACACCCTGCACATAAAATAAGTCCATGTAATCAAATTATCCTTTCAAAACATATTTTTTTTTAACTAGAAGTACGGGGGTACATGTGCAGGTTTGTTGTATCAGTAAGCTTGTGTCATGGGGGTTTGTTTTACAGATTATTTCATTACCCAGGTATTAAGCCTGGTAGCCATTAGTTGTTTTTCCTGAACCTCTCCCTTCTCCTGCTATCCACCCTCTGATAAGCCCCATTGTGTGTTGTTCCCCTCTATGGGTCCATGTGTGCTCATCATTTAGCTCCCATTTATAAGTGAGAATGTGTAGTATTTGATTTTCAGTTCCTGTGTTAGTTTGCTAAGGGTAATGGCCTCCAGCTCCATACATATCACTGCAGAGGATATGATTTAATCTTTTTTATGGCTACATAGTGTTCCTTGGTATGTATGTACCACATTTTATTTATCCAGCCTATCACTGTTGGGCATTTAGGTTGATTCGATGTCTTTGCTATTGTGAATAGTATTGCAGTAAACATACATATACATATATGTCTTTACAATGGAACAATTTATATTCCTTTGTGTATATACTCAGTAATAAGATTGCTGGATCAAATGGTATTTCTGCCATTTGGTTTTTGAGGAATAACTGAACTGTCTTCCACAGTGGTTGAACTAATTTGCATTCCCATCAACAGTGTATAAGCATTTCTTTTTCTCCACAACCTGTCCAGAATCTGTTATTTTTTGACTTTTTTATGGTAGCCATTCTGACTGGTGTGAGATGGTATCTGTCATGTTTTGATTTACATTTCTCTAATGATTAGTGGTACTGAGCTTTTTTTCATATGGTTGTTGGCCTCATGTATGTCTCCTTTTGAAAAGTGTCTGTTCATGTCTTTTGACCACTTTTTAATGGAGTTGTTTGTTTTTTCTTGTGAATTTGTTGAATTTCCTTACAGATGTTGGGTATTAGATCTTTGTTGGATGCATAGTTTGCAAAAATTTTCTCCCATACTGTAGGTTGTCTATTTACTCTGTTGATAGTTTCTTTTGCTGTGCAGAAGCTCTTTAGTTTAATTAGACCCCATTTGTCAATTTTTGCTTTTAATGCAATTGCTTTTGGCATCTTAGTTGTGAAATCTTTGCCTGGGCATATGTTCTAAATGGTATTGCCTAGGTTGTCTTCCAGAGTTTTTATAGTTTTGGGGTTTTACATTTAAGTCTTTAATCCATCTTGAGTTAACTTCTGTATGTGGTGTAAGGAAGGAGTCCAGTTTTAATCTTCTGCATATGGCTAGCCAGTTATCCCAGTACCATTTATTGAATAGGGAATCTTTTTCCCATTGCTTGTTTTTGTCAGGTTTGTAAAAGATCAGATAATTGTAGGTGTGTGGTCTTACTTCTGGGTTCTCTATTCAGTTCCATTGGTCTATGTGTGTGTGTTTGTACCAGTACCATGCTGTCTCTGTTACTTAAGCCCTGTAGTATAGTTTGAAGTCAGGTAGCATGATGCCTCAAGCCTTGTTCTTTTTGCCCAGGTTTTCCTTGGCTATTTGGGCTTTTTTTTTTTTTTTTTTTTTGGTTCTATATGAATCTCAAAATAGTTTTTTCTAGTTCTATGAAGAATGTCAATGTGAGTTTAATAGGAATAACATTCAATCTATAAAAGGCAATACTGCTTTGGGCAGTATGGCTACTTTAAGGGTATTGATTCTTCCTATCCATGAACATGGAATGTTTTTTCATTTGTGTCATCTCTGATTTCTTTCATCAGTGGTTTGTAGTACTCCTTGTAGAGATCTTTTGCCTCCATAGTTAGCTAAATTCCTGGGTATTTTATTTTATTTGTGGCGATTGTAAATGGGAGTTTGTTCCTGATTTGGCTCTTGGCTTGACTATTGTTGGTTTATAAGAATGCTGGTGATTTTTGTACATTGCTCTTGTGTCCTGAGTCTTGATGAAATTGCTTATCTGCTTGTAAGAAGCTTTTGGACTCAGACTGTGGGGTTTTCTAGACATGGAATTGTATCATGTGTAAACAAAGATAATTTGACTTCCTTTCTTCTTATTTGAATTCTCTTTATTTCTTTCTCTTGCCTGATTGCCCTGGCCAGAACTTCCAATACTATGTTGAATAGGGGTGATGAGAGAGGGCATCCTTGTCCTATGCCAGTTTTCAAGGAGAATGCTTCTAGCTTTTGCCCATTCAGCATGATGTTGACTTTGGGTTTGTCATGATGGCTCTCATTATTTTGAGGTATGTTTCCTCAATATCTAGTTTATTGAGAGTTTTTAACATGAATGGCTGTTATAATTTATTGAAAGCCTTTTATGCATCTATTAAGATAGTTATGCAGTTTTTACCTTTAGTTCTGTTTATGTGATTAATCACATTTATTAATTTGTGTATGTTGAACAAACCTTGCATCCTAGGGATAAAGCCTACTTAATCATGGTAGATAAGCTTTTTGATATGCTGCTGGATTTTATTTGCCAGTATTTTGTTGAGGATGTTTGTATCAATGTTCATCAAAGATACTGGCCTGAAGTTTTCTTTTTTTGTTGTTGTATCTCTGACAGGTTTTGGTATCAGGCTGATGCTTGCCTCATAAAATGAATGAGGGAGAAGTCCATCCTCCTTGATTTTTTGGAATAGTTTCAGTAGGAATGATACCATTTCTTCTTTGTACATCTGGTAGAGTTTAGCTGTGAATCCACCATACCCAGCTAATTTTTGTATTCTTAGTAGAGGTGGGGTTTTACCACGTTGGCCAGGCTGGTCTTAAACTCCACGTATCAAGTGATCTGCCTGCCTCAGCCTCCCAAAGTTTTGGGATTACAGGAGTGAGCCACTACACCCGGCACATCAGTGAATTTTACAATGTGGTAGCCAGTGAGGCTCAGGTCTGATTATATTTCCTGTAATTGTAGGTCTATTAGGTATAGTCCTATGGTCACCACATTAGAATTAAATGGTAGTCGATCATATAGAAAGATTTTTCTCAATCTTTTCCAATAATTTTTGTATATTAGTGATATTTTCTTAGGTTCCTATATAGTTTCTGGATTATGAATCAAATTTATTTCTAAATTTATTTTATAGTATTCAATATTTCTAAATAGTTTTTCTAAAAGGATTTCTATATAAACTATGATTACCTTAATTTCTCTAGTTGCTTGCAAAATAGACATTCTATCTTCTAGTGTCTATCTTCAGGTTTTTCAAAATAATTTTTCAGTCTGTATTTGATACCGGTTTATAAAACAGTTATTTAACATATTTATACCCTCTTCCTCTTTAAATTTTCATCTTTGGGAACATTATATGGAGTTGGAGGCTAAGATGATTATTATTATTATATTGTTAGAGAATCTAAGACCTTTCTTGTATTTCCTGACTTTAAGCCAGATGATCCGAGTTAAGATTACAATTTGGCTAAGCACTTAGGACAAGCCACACTAATTTCCTTGTACTTCCATTTCCTAATATGTAAAATGTAACAAAAATCTGCTCCACTATGATGTAGAATTTTTATAATAACCAAAATTATGTAATATGGGTATTAACAGGTAACATACCCAGGTATAGAGTGGTATTCTTACATATGTGTAATTAAAAAGAGAATCAACTATTATGTTTGTCTTTTGATATTTGATTTTATGTTAGCAGCAACATCCTAGGGGAGGTAGAGCCATTTTCACTGAAGTGGAATTTTCTCAAAAATTGATTTTGAAGCTAGGAAACTTGGAGCTGATTTAATTATTCTACAGTGTTCTACTGCAAGCTGACCACTTACAGTGTCTTTGTTTCACTCATCAATGAAGCTCTCTACTGGATAGGAAGGCTGCCTTTCATCTCCAGTCATAGTTTTAATGAAGGTCAGTTTCCACCTCTCCCACCTCTGTGCTCCACAATGTTTCACAGTGGAAATATATGCTTTCCATCATAACATAATTCTCCTGTTGAAAATATGATTCCAAATTCATCTCCTGCAAGGAGAAAGTTTTAATCACTTCATATGAAGGTGTTAACAGTGTGAATAGATAACAAATTGACAACAATTTGCATATGCATTGGGAAATGAATTCCTCTGTGAAACGTAATTTTTAAATTTGCCTACTAGCAATTTTTACTCCTGTCAGGGAAGTATTAATAGGTCTCACTGTATCTATATCCAAAGCACTAACCAGAAAAATAATAAAGAGGGGTGGAGTGAGGGAACTGGTGGGGGTGTGGCAGGTGATTAATGCCCTGTTAAAGGCATGACAGAATTGTCTTGTGTAATATTAACCACCCACAACACCATTTAGTCTGATAAAGGCCAGCCCTGTGAATATTTAACTTTCACAATGTTGGCTTTACTGATAGTGGGCCACTTTCATATACGAAATATAGCCAATTGCGTATTGGTAATTAGACCTGAGTTGAGCTTCAGGATTTAATATTCTTTCAACAGTGATTTGTATAATTTATTACATGGTAACATACATTCAAAATGTGAGAACGTTAAAATTTAAAATATCATAGGCTTGGAGATATACCATCTAACTGATTCATTTGACTATTGCAAATATTTTACATGCTAAGTACTGAAGGGCATCCATGAACTATAAGACGCGTTCTATCCCCCCATGTACTGGAGCTCTACTTTCAGGGGAAAATGAAATGACTTCATAAGAACACAAGGCAGAGAGTCCTTTTCAAGCTCAGAGCAGTGGAAGAGTGATGTGGCCAGTAGACCAAGTGCTAGCTGAGGAAGAATCAGTTAGAATGGCCATGGAAAGAAGGGGAGGTCAGGCAGCAGCTTGGCGAGCCAGAGAGCAGCAGAAAGTCAGACAACACCTGCTGGCTAACGTGAGGACTTGGTAGACAGGTTTGTAGGTTAGCCGGCCGCCCAGCTGGTTTAGGCCATTTCTGACTGGTGTGAGGTTCAAAGTCCTGACTGCTTTTTCAGAAATATTGATGGCTGAGGCAGGTGGCCGCCTCCTGGAGGGATATATTGCTTCTTTGATCTGGTGATTTTTCAAAGGCCTCTGTGGCATGAACATAGGCTTATCTTCTGTGACTTTCCTCAAAGCACCCCATGTTTTAATCAAACATACTGCTTCCTGTTCCTGATGGCTCAAGTTTATAAACTAATATGTGAGTACAGGTAGAGAAAGATAAGCTAGCCAGGGAACCTGAGGCCAGTATATGACGTGGTGTCCTGACTCTTAAGAGTTATGACTTTAATCATTAATGTTTTAGGAAAACATTGATGGGGTTGGGCTTTTACTCAGAGAAATGACATAATTGGATTTGCATTTTAAACAGACAACTGAGTACAATGGAAATATCTTATGGTTATTAAACACCAGAGTTCTGGGGTCAGATTGTCTGGGTTTGGATTCCTTCTCTAACCTTATTAGCTCAGACTTTATTCACATCTCCAAGCCTCAGTAACCTCATCTGTAGAATGGGAATAAAAACGATTACCTGTCTTATAAGTTAGTTGTGAGGAACAAATGAGTTAATGCATGTACTATGTTTAGTTCAGTGCCTGGCAAAAGAAAGAGCATACAGTTATTATCCCTTTGGAATAGTGCAAAAGATGGATGACTCTGATGGCAGTGTGAAGGAGGGCCCTGGAGACCAAAAGGAATCAATTTATGGCAATATTTTAGGAAAGGTGTTGATGTTTTGAATTAAGACAACGGCAAAAGGATTCAGAAGGGTGAACAAAGTTAACACTACAATGGGCATAATATCAACAAGATTTGGTGTCTGAGTAAATGTGAAGGGTGAAGAAGAGGGAGAAATCGTGGATGGTTCTAAGGGTTCTAGCCGTGGTCACTGCTGGGTTGTGGTTGCACTGACCAACATGCAGAACAGAGCTGGCCAGAACTTGTTTGTGTCCCCCTCATAACCTCTGCATGCAGCCTTACAGCTAAAGTGGGGATGCAATGCCTGAGGGACTTCTCTTGTGGCAAAGGCAAAGAAGATGGGAAGTGAAGAGATATATGTCCTGGCAACAGCCCTCAAACATTGTCTAGTGGGATTGGTGACTAAATACCTCAGTATTTTGCACCCAGGTGGGATTACTTGAGGTTTAGATTCTACTCTGAGTTTCCTGGTGTGATTCACCTCCAGGTAGTAACTTGTTTGGTAACTAAGCCTCTTTGGCTACCTTCCCTTCCTCATCTCACTGCTTCAGTTCCCTAATAGTCTCTTCTGGATCGCCTTTCAAGTAAAATATTTGCACTGGAATCCTTGACTCAGGGTTTGCCCCTTGAAGAAATGAAACTAAGACAGTAGGGTAGGGGAAATAAGACAGAAGGAACAGGAAAATATTTCAGTTTTAGACATTTTAGAGGAAGATACCTGTGGGACATTCAAGTGGAGATGGCCTGGAAGGCACTAGAAGTAAGAAATATAATGGTGTTTATCTGAATTTAATGAGCAGTTGGGCTCTGCTATTCCAGATTGGTGAATATGCTGCAAAACAAGTGAGAACAAAAACCTCAAGGAAGTAATGTAAGAAGTATGAAAAGACAGCTGGGCGTGGTGGGTGGTGGCTCACACCTGTAATCCCAGCAGTTTGGGAGGCCAAGGTGGGTGGATCACTTGAACCCAGAAGTTTGAGACCAGCCTGGCCAACATGGTGAAACCCTGTCTCTACTGAAAATATAAAAATTAGCTGGACGTGGTGGTGCGTGCCTGTAGTTCCAGTTACTTGGGAGGCTGAGGCAGGAGAATCATCTGAACCAGGAGGCAGAGGCTATAGTGAGCCAAGACTGTGCCACTGCACTCCAGCCTGGGCAACAGAGCAAGACTCTGAAAAACAAAGTTTGAAAAAGCCAGTGAAAGGCACTCAAACGGTGTGTGGTTAGAAAGGTGAGAATAGAACAAGAAGGTGGTGTTATTTAAGTCAGAAGACAAATGTTTTCAGGACGAAAAGGCTGATTTTTCTTATAAAGTATAAATTCTTTTTAGGGGAGACTATATTGCATCTTTGTAATGGCCAAGGTACTTCACACATAATAATAATAAATAATGTTTGTTGAATAAATATTACTTTTCTCCATCCCACTGTGAGGATATAGGAGGAACTGAGGGGCAAAATTAAGAGATGAAGAGTAACTTAACAATTATTTTCATCTTACAGAATATTTTTTGTTTCCAGATTAATTAGTTCTCTGGCTATGTTTGCTACAAAATTGATTCACGTTATGAAGAAATGGGCCCTACCACATTTCCTTCATGAGCACTGTGTGTTCTATATGAATCTATTCCCAATACAAAGAACACTAGCCAATTTTGGCATGGGGTGAAAAAGGCAGGGGTAGATAGAGTCTTGGAGCAGGTAGAAGGAGAATGGACAGGGCCCCCCACGCTATATAGCTCTGATCTTTGCCTACTCACATGAACTACTATTGGGTCTCCAAAATTCTCCTTCTCTACTTTATCCCTGCTTCTTAGGCTGGTATGGAAAGTAGTAACATGATGTCATTGTCACTGTGATATCATTACTTGAGGAAGAGATGCCTTTGGACATTGGCTCTGAGTTTCAATGTCACTTCATTTTTTTCCTTCTCTGTAGTTTGAGACAGTACAGAGGAGCCAGCTCTTTAAATTCCTCACTCATTACCACAAGCTCTTCTGTATCATGATTAATTTCTAATCTGTAGTCAATGCTTTATTTGTTGTAGGTAGATTTAACTACAATAACATTTCTGAACATCTTAGAAAGTTTTTTCACTGTCCTTTAGAGTTATAATGGAATTTAGGTTGTATGACCAAGTGCCATTTATATTGTTTAGGAAGACAAAGTAAGTGCAAACACTTGTCTTGGGTTTAAGGCCTTTCTTGGTTTCCTGTGTTCCTTTAATTCACTGCAAGATTCTGCAAAATTGTCCAGCAAAACTTGCTTCATACTTTTCTAGAATGAAGAAAAAGTGGTTTCATGGTTCTTTGCCATCAGGTCAGCCAGTTTTACAAATTCTGGAAAATCACTTTTGTTTTAAAATACATTTATTATAGAAGGAATAATTTCTGATCAACCCTGTACATTGTACTTCAGTGTTCAGCAGCCCTAAGATTGTACTCAATGCCCCACTGCCTCCAGAAGTGTCTTTTCTACATTGTCTACTGTTGTACTAAGTCAATTTCCAAGTTGTATTTTCTCATTTATATAAAGCCATTAAACCAGTGTCCTGTCCTGTGCAGATACGATAAGCAATCACTGACAGTTTTTCACTTAATTACATGCTTCACTGGATGTTTCTTGATTGAAAATATTTTCTCATAATTTGCACTGTTTTATCCTCCTGATCTCACCCAGTAACATAAGGGATGATAAAAGAAGATCTGATTCAACAAGATGACTTCTCTGGGTAGCAGCTGTACTTGTCACTCCAGTGAAATACTTAACATCCTTGCCCTTTACTTCGGGCCAGGATGTCGGATCTGGATTCTCCCCTGTAGGTTACTGAAACTTTTATTTTTCCTGGAGGGATTACTCAGCCCTTGGGTTATGACTTCTCCAAAAGTTGTTCTTCAGAAGTCAAACATCTGCTTCAATTGGCCTTTTCTGATGTTTGGGAAAAGCAAAGTGGCGGTGACATTTCTATTCAGGATTTGTTTTTTCAATTTCCTGACCTCCTGGCCATTGGATCATTAAGTAGTGAGGTCCTACAAGCTTCATGAACATATCAGGAAGCTCCAAAACAGTTTTTAAAAAAAGAATCACAGAAATATCTTTGCTCAACTAATAGTGCTATTTATTAGACCCAGAAACAACGTTAGCTACTGTTGGTCCAAAGAATGCTTTGAAATGAAGGTTTTGTTTGAATTCTCATATGACTGAACTCTTAGGCCTTGACCTTTTTACCTGATAGTCATGTTATCACCGTGGAGTGATAAACATGAGCAGCCAGGTTGCACTCATGAGGAAGAAACCATCTGTTGGGCTCAGCATTCACTTTTTTCCTCCCAAATTCTTTCTCTAAAAGAGCTGGATAAAATATCATGTATTTTACTTAAAGTGTTAGGTCTGTTAAAATACAGTTACTCTAAGAAGAAATAACAATGTAGGACTCATTTTATTAACCACTAATTTATTAATCATCATGTATATAATGCCGTCTATGTAAAAATGTTAGAACTCAGAGGAAATTCAAAGAATTATCTTGTTTAATAGTTTCATTTTGCAAACAAGGAAAATGGGGCACAAAAGTAAAGTAACTTCCTCTTGATGTTGACTCTTTCTATTAGAACTGGCACCAGAACATAGGCTATAAGAAGCTTAGTCAAGTGGTATTTCAATTACACCCAGCTTATAAGGTTCTTTCTTAAGAGTAAGTTTTAAAATAAAGGGTACAATCTTAAAGGTGCTAAGAAAAGAAAACAAACTCAGTCTGAGGAGCAAAGGAAGCTGGAGAAGGGAAGGCTGAGATTTTACTGTAACAATTTTTTGTGGGGGCTGGGTTGATAGGGAAGAGTGTTCTTGAGTCTGTTTGTAACCTTGGAGGTATCCGATATTGCCTCAAATACCTCAAGCTTAAAAGTATTTGGTTGTTTTTTTAAAGGATAGAACCATTTGTTTTCTTCCTTTTCTCAATTGGATATCTAAAATTTCCTAAAATAATTTACAGGTCAAAACAGATCAAAGGTTTTGTGCTTCTACAACGTAGAAGACTGCATTGTGCCTAATCAAATCTTCCGGACCTTGGGTCATGTGGGGAATATAGAGTAGTCTGGATGAAGTCAGGGAAGGAGCAATTAGGTTTAGTCACAGTCATGAGTAAGTAAGGAGGGGGCTGAGCTTGTTCTTAAAGTCCAGGAAGAATCTAACAGATTAAGAAGAGCTGACAGGGTCAGGGTGCTCATTAAAGACACGCATTTAGAAATGAGCCTTGGCTCTTTTACTACTGAGCAGAGTCTTGGAGGTTAGTGGGAGAGAGGCTTGGTGAGCATGAGTAGACCTTGACTGGGGGCCTCATAAGGTGCCTCACTGTGATGAGGATCAATTCCACAGTAGGTTCTTAAGTAGGAAATAGCTTTGAGAATGTAGCACTGGAGGAAGTTCAGTCAGATATCTTAGATGGATTGGACTGAGAGTAAGCAATGAGAGGAGGATGCTAGAGTACCCAAGACAGGAGGTGATAACCTAGCAGCCCTGTGAGGGGGAGGAAGGTATCTGTGAGAGAAAACCAAAAAAAGCATTAATTGTCCTCAGGACTGATTTAATGCAGGAGAATGTGGGATACACAACTTCAGGTTTTCAAGTTGGAGAGAAGACTGATGTCAGTGATGAATCTTATAAACATTGGATAAAAATACAGCAGCAGATGGTAAAAAGTTGAGTCTCAGGGATGGAGGAAAGGGAAAAGTTAACTGTGATGAGTGTGGCCCTTTCCCAACTTCAGTGTTCACCCTCTGGTTTGTTTGTCATTCTTTCGGGCTGGACCAGGAACATGCTGGGAGTGAGGACCGTACTCCATTTCTCTGTTCTCAGCACACATTATGGAGGCACATATTAGATGCTTAGTAGAATAACTGAAACTTGGGTACCTAGGGGAGTGGTAATATCCTAAACAAAAAGTGGGGGCTTTAGATGAAAAAAGAATAAAATGTAGAAATTCTATGTTTATGGAAATGGCAGGAACCTCATACAGGAATGCCTTAGCTATAGCTGGAAATACTGAATCTTGAGTAATGTCAGGCCGAATGATAATCATGAGTGACTGAATAGAATTTAGAGTTGAAGTTTTAAGATTGGATGAAATCTCTGAGAATGGGAAACTACGGAGGGAAGGGTAGAAGATTTGAATATGAACTGTCAGCTCCCACAGGAATGCTGTCTGAAAAAAAGAAATTACAATACATGTAAATCTATTGTTTACTATTGAGTTTAGGAACTTCTGTTTGCCTAGCAATTTTGAATGATTCTTTAATTTCTTTGATATGTATTTTTTTCTTCACTTCTGTTGTCAAAAAGCAAAGGACAGCCTCTCAGCTAGGTCAAGAGGGGGAAAAGAAAGACCAAGAAACTTAGTTCCTTGCTGTCCTCAGCGAAGTCTATAAATCTTGAGTTATCAGTCCTCAGGGGAGAACTTGAAGATTAATGAAAAGATGATTAAAGTGGCAAAAACCCCAAAGCTAAGGAAACAAAACAAAGTTGCACAAGAAACCTTCAGAGTCAAAGTTAACATGGAGTTACATATAAAGGATAGAATTTTATTTTATTAATAATTTATGAAGAGACAGCAAGGCCAAAGAGAACATGAGAGTGGATTATGGGAAAATGTGGTTGGAATGTCTACGAGATCAAATTATCTTTTCGTTACTGCATTTAAAAAAGATGAGCATTTCGAAGGCTGAAATATGTTCTGTTTCTCTAGGGAATCATGTTTTTAAACGCCCATTATCGCTTATTTCTTGATATTAATGTACTTGCTTGGCCTGGTGGATCATGGCTGAAGACTTTGCCACACAAATCAAAAAGTATTCAAAGAGGGTGGAGGAGTGGTTGCCTTGAGCTCTACAAGTGTCGTTCAAAACCATGCACTTCTGATTTACCTGGAACCCAGACCACTTCCCAGGTCTGTGGCGTGACCAGAACAAGTGAGAGCCAATGGAGTGATAAGAAATGTGGCTGGGGGTATAGCAGTGACCAGATCATGTAGTTCTTATCTGTGAGGAGTTGGAATTTCCTAAGCAAGTAATGTGATCCAGTCTCTATTTTAAAAGATTTCCATCTCTGGCTGGCTAAAGTATAGTAACTGAATTAGCACAGACAGTGGTGGAAGGGAGACAAGTACTGTAAAAAATAGAAGGGAGGCACTGAGGATGGAGAGAAGTGGGCAGATGCAGGAGCTGTCTGGAATCACAGGGCTGAGTGACGGGTTAGGTGTGAAATGGGAGTCAAGAACAATTCCTGGACTTCCCTCTGCCTTGAGCAGGTAGTTAGATGGTGGTGCTGTTTAAAAATTTTTAGTAAAATACACATAATAAAATTTACCATCTTAACCATTTCGGAATAGTGAAATGTAGTTCAGTACTATTTAAGCGCATTCACATTGATGTGCAACCAATCTCCAGAACTCCTTTCATCTTACAAAACTGAAATTGTCCCCATAAAACAATAGCTCCCCAATCTCTGCTTCTCCTATCCCCTGGCAACCACCATTCCACATTCTGTCTTTTTGAACGTGTCTACTCTAGGTACTTTGTGTAAGTGGAATCATAGAGTACTTGCCTTTTTGTGACTGGCTTATTTTAGTCTGCATAATGTCCTCAAGATTCATTTATGTTATAGCATGTGTCAGAATTTCCTTCCTTTTTAAAGCTGAAAAGTATTTCGTTATTTGTGTATACCACAATTTTGTTTATCCTTTCATGCATTGATGGACACTTGCTTTCTTCTACCTTTTAGCGTTTGTGAATAAAACTTCTTGGTCTTGGGTGTATAAATACCTCTTTGAGATGCTGCTTTCAATTCCCAAAAGTGGAGTTGCTGGATGATATGGGAATTCTATTTTCAATTTTTTGAGGAACTACTATATCATTTTTTACAGCAGCTTCATCATGTGACATTTCTACCAACAGTGCTCAAGAGTTCCAATTTCTCCACATCTTCACCAACACTAATTGTTTTTTCTATTTTCTTTCTCTTTTTTTAAATAATAGTAACTATCCCAGTGAGTGTGAAAGGGTATCTCATTGTCATTCTGGGATATGTTTCTATATTTTGAGTTTGACGTCCTGTAAAATATATAAATAATACGGGATTAATAAACTAATTCTTATTAAATACATTTTTATTCAATGATTTTATTAAACTAATGTATTACATATATTAAATAAATTTATTTGATTAAAATTCCTCTGTGAAGTTGAAATAACAAGATAGAAGGCAAAAGGGTAAAACATAGCTTTTGAATCTCCTTGAATCCCCCTCAAAAATAGGCCATAAAGGTAGATAACAAAACCACTATTACCACCACCAATAACAAAAAATATGGAAACCTCTGCAAAAATACGAGGCGTGAGATACCCCTAAAATTCCAAAATACACAAAGCAAACCAATAATAGCAACAAGAACTATGCTGTCTAAGCAACTGTGTCAGAGAAAGTGGGGTGGGCAGAGCGAGCCAATGGTGTCAAAAATTAACAGCCTCCCTTTCAGCTGGGGGAGTGCAACTGGCTTTTCTGAGAACAGTATCAAAAACTGAGGGGGGGCTTTGCATGTACCAATGCCCCGTGAGTGTGAGGGGGCTACATGGTAATGGGGATATAGGGAATTTTGGGTCCTAAGAACTCTCAAAATTAACAGACAAAAGTGTCCTTTCTGGATACAGACCTTAACTGAAGACCAGCTGTTGGGAGTAGGATCCAGATTGAGCAGTGCAGGGGTTCTAGGAGCAAAGGAAAGACAAAATCTAGGAAAGGAGTAAGGAAAAGGGACAGAGGAGAGGTGAGCATGAGGCCCTATTTGCTGACTTTTTTTTTTTTTTTTTTTTTTTTGAGACAGAGTCTTGTTCTGTCGCCAGGCTGGAGTGCAGTGGTGCAATCTCGGCTCACTGCAACCTCCGCCTCCTGGGTTCAAGCGATTCTTCTGCCTCAGCCTCCGGAGTAGTTGGGACAACAGGAGCATGCCACCATGCCTGGCTAATTTTTGTATTTTTTTAGTAGGGACGAGGTTTCACCATGTTGGCCAGGATGGTCTCGATTTCTTGACCTTGTGATCCGCCCACCTCGGCTTCCCAAAGTGCTAGGATTACAGGCGTGAGCCACCGCGCCCGGCCTGCTGACATTCTTAACAGCAACACAAAAGAAAGCCCTAGAGTTGTGAAGGCATGAAAGTCACCCTAAGCACCCCACTGATCTAGCACATAGGGGCATCTAGAACGACAAGGAAACCCAGCTCACTTAAAGATGAAGCAACAGCAGAAGATGTGAGTCACATCCCACACAGATTCATTATAAGGAAAAGAGAATATGGAAGCAGAGCAACATTTTTATAGCAATAAGGTAAAAACCATTCGTGTTTCAAAGTCCATGTCAAAGAAATATAAATATTTTTAGAAACTATGAAGAATATAATAAATTAGAAAACTCAGTGATAAAATGAACGAAAGAAAGATATGAAAGAACTGACCACACTAAAAAATATAATTAAGGGAAAAAAAGCATTTCAGAACTAAGGACTTAGAAGCAATTGTAGATAACAGCATGGATATTCTAAGACCAATAGATGATGGAAAGCAGAAAAATAGAAAACATTAAATATTTGAAAACAAAAATAAAATGACTTCAGAAGTTACAGGTAAATAAGGTAGACAAAAATATACAATATATTAAAGTCCCCACAAAGAAAAGCAATGTGACAAAAGAATACTAAAGGCTATGTTTTACGAGTAGTTTCCTGAAATAAAAGAGGTCTTGAAACAAGTCTGTGTTTATGAAAAAATTGTCTCAGAACAGCTAACACTGAGACATACTCTAATAAAACTAATCAGAAAAAGTAGACTAATCAAAAAAAGAAACAAAACTCTTGAGTTTTCAGGTGAAACATTCAGGTCACTTAGAGGAAAAAAGTTATAGTTAACGTTTTTTTTTGTTTGTTTTTTGTTTTTTGTTGTTTTTTTTAACAGCAATGGTTTGTGATAACATAGTAACATCTATACTTAAGTAAAAAATATAAGAGTTTTATATCCTGTCAAACTGACCATCAAGCATAAAGGCTCTTATGAACATGTTCAGGGGATATTGTTTCTAACATTCTTTCCTGAGAAATCTTCAAACAAGAAAACTGACTAGAAAGTATTGAGTAGGCCAGGTGTGGTGACTCATGCCTATAATCCCAGCACTTTGGGAAGCTGAGGTGGGCAGATCATGAGGTCAAGAGTTCCAGACCAGCCTCTCCAACATGGTGAAATCCCATCTCTACTAAAGATACAAAAAATTAGCCAGGAGAAGGGGCTCATGCCTGTAATCCCAGCTACTCGGGAGACTGAGGCAGGAGAATTGCTTGAACCTGGGAGGTGGAGGTTGCAGTGAGCTGACATTGCACCATTGCACTCCAGCCTGGGCAACAGGGTGAGACTGTGTCACAAAAAAAAAAAAGTATTAAATATCTATGAGCAGTGAATATACATTTACGTGTTAAACTGAAGCTAAATGATGGAGGTAAGGGAAACAGTATAGTACATGACAGTTGTGCTCTCACAACGTAGATAAAAATGACTGAAAAATGGCAGGAGAGGAATGGGGCACATTTATAGGATGTAATATAAACTCTGGTGGGCTTATTGATAATAAAGTAAAATGTTATTTAAAATTTGATGATAGGGAAGAGGAAAAGGAAGAGTTACAAAAGATAACCAGCTACTTCCAGTGTTGTTCATAGTATGGAACCAACAGAAAGCACCTTAAAATGAGAAGACTGGTGAACATTCATGTGCATGTGTCTTTATGGCAGAATGATTTATATTCCTCTAGGTATATACCCAATAACAGGATAGCTAGGATGAATGGTAGTTCTGCTTTTAGTTCTTTGAGGAATTGCCACACTGCTTTCCACAATGATTGAACTGATTTACACTCCCACCAACAGTGTGTGTGTTCCTTTTTCTCCACAACCTCTCCAGAATCTGTTATTTTTTGACTGTTTAATAATAGCCATCCTGACTGGGGTAAGATGGTATCTCACTGTGGTTTTGATTTGCATTTCTGTAATGATCAGTGACATTGAGCTTTTTTTCATATGCTTGTTAGCGGCATGAATGTTTTCTTTTGAAAAGTATCTGTTCATGTCCTGTGCCCACTTCTTAATGGGGTTATTTTTTTCTTGTAAATTTGTGTAAGTTCCTTACAGATGGTGGATATTAAACCTTTGTCAGATGCATAGTTTGCAAATATTTTCTCTCATTCTGTCTTATCTATCAATGACAGAGTGGATAAAGAAAATGTGGTACATATACACCATGGAATACTATGCAGTCATAATAAAGAACAAGTTATGTCTTTTGTGGGAACACAGATGGAGCTGGATGCTCTTATCCTTAGCAAGCTGATGCAGGAACAGAAAACCAAATATTGCAAGTTCTCACTTATAAGTGGGAGCTAAATGATGAGAACTCATGCATGCAAAGAAGGGAACAACAGACACTGGGTGTACTTGAGGGTGTAGGGTTGGAAGGGGAAGAGGGGAAGAAAAAATTACAAGGATTCTTAAAAGGGGAAGACCAGAGGCAGAAAAGAACAGACATATGGCAACCTGAGAAAGACCTGGCCCAAAGTTGTTGGCTTTGAAGATGGAAGAAGAGGACTATGAGCCAATGAATGAGGGCAGCCTTAAAACATGGAAAGAGGGGAAAAAATGGGTTTCCCCTAGAGCCTCTTGAAAGAGGTGCAGCCCTGACAACATTTGGAGGTTAGCCTAGTGGGACCCATTTCAGACTTCTTAATTACGGAACTGTAACATAGGAAAGTTGTGTTGTTCCAGCATTCCAGCAGCCATAGAAAATGGATATAGTTAGTTTCAATATAAATGCATCTTCACTGGGTTTATGATAAATATTGGTGGATTGGTGTTCAAAATCCATTCTAACTTCTGTCTAGTGTAGTGAATAGCAAAAGTTTTTGGCCTGAGTCCATGTGACCCATATGATCATTTCATTTCATAACCCAGTTACACACACACACACACACACACACACACCCCTCTGAAATAAAAAGCTTTACCAAACAATCCTGCTTTGCTATGTAGAATACAAAATCAATTCTATTCCATTTCATTAAAAATCAATTGATTTCGTGGCTCATTAAATAAATTGATTTTATGATCTTCGAGTAATTTGCAATGTAGGATTTGAAAAATGCTCTTCTATTATGCATTCCTGCCTGGTAAAATATATTAGAATGCTAAAATTTTCATTTCCTGGACTCTCTGGATTTAAGGGTCCAGCTGTGATTAGATTAGGCCAATCAAATGCACTTGTGTGAAATTACAGGCCATATTTCGGTATTTTTTCCATACTTTTGGAAAACAACGTGCTTAGGAAGCACTAAGTTTTTCTTAAGTAGAATTCTTGTGTCTAATTACTAGTTTTATAGCCACTGAGAAGTTGGGCTTAGAGTGTAGCTCAGATGGTTCCTGAAGTAAATTTCCAGTGGCAGCTTCCTAATTGCCCTGTTTCTTGATTGTGGCAACGGAAATAGTTCCCCTCGAAGGTCAGTTCTGAAGTGGTTCTATGAGAATCATTCTAAACCTATCGTAGACCTGCTCCTCTAACTCTACCAATGATATTGTAAGCATTCAAATATTTTTTTAAATGATCTTCTAAAAGTGGCTTCTGTCTTCTGCAAATCAACCCTGACTGTACAGTATTACATCCCTTTAAGTATAATCAGGCAAGAAGATCAAAGGAAACAATCAACAAAGTGAAAAAGAAACTAACAGCATGGGAGAGAATGTTTGAAACCATCTATCTGATGAGAATTTAAATCCAACACATATGGAACTCCTACTAGTGAGTTCCATGGTAAAAACAAAACAAAACAAACAAATAACTGAATTTTAAAATGAGCAGAGGACCTAAATGAACATTTACCCAATGAAGACATACAAATAACTAACAGGTACATGAAAAGGTGCTTCACATCACTAATCATTAGGGAAATACAAATCAAAACCACAGTGAACTATCTATACCTGCTAGGATGGCTATTATCAAAAAGTCAAAAAAAGTGCTAGTGAGAGTGTATAGAAAAAGAACTCTTATACATTGTTGCTGGGAGTATTAAGTGTTACATCCATTAAGGAAAACAGTATGGAAGCTCCTAAAAAATTAGAAATACAACTATCACATGACTCAGCAATCCCCCTTCTGAGTGTATATCCAAAGGAAGTGGAATCAGTATGTCAAAGAGATATCTACACTTTCATGTTAATTGAAGTATTATTTATAATAACCAATATATAGTTGGATGATGGGTTGATAAAGAAAATGTGACACACACACACACACACACACACCCCTATAACACATAAACCCTGGAATGATATTCAGCCTAAAAAATAAATAAATAAATTCTGCCATTTGTGACAACATGGATAACCCTGAAGGATGTTATACTAAGTGAAAGAAGCCAGATACAGAAAGACAAATACTGCAAAATCTCACTGATACGTGGAATCTAAAATAATTCAGCTCATGGAAACACAGTAGAATGGTGGTTATTAGGGGTTGAGGGATGGGGGAAATAGGAAGATATGGTTTAAATGGTATAAACTCCTAGTTGTAAGATCAATAAATTACAGATCAATAAATATAGATTAACTAAGATCAACAAATATACAGTGTAGTGAACATATTTAATAATATTGTATGGTATACTTGAAACTTACTAAGAGAGTAGATCTTAAGTATTCCCACCACAAAAAAATAAGGGCAATCATATGAGGAAATGATATGTTAATTAGTTTGATTGTGGAATTTATTTCATAGTGTATATGTATATCAAAACATCATAGTGTCTACCTTTAATAGGCACAATTTCTATTTGTCAATTATGCTTCAGTAAAGCAGATTTATTTAGTTAGTTAGTTAGTTATTGAGATACTGTCTTGCTCTGTCACCCAGGTGGATTGCTCACTGCAATCTCTGCCTCCTGGATTCAAGCTACTTTCTGTATTTTTAGTAGAGATGGGGTTTTGTCATGTTGGCTAGGCTAGTCTGTAACTCCTGAGCTCAGGTGATCCACCCGCCTCAGCCTCCCAAAGTAATGGGATTACAGGTGTGAGCCACCACGCCTGGCCTTGAATTCTTTCTAAAGATGTGGGAAAATCTACAAATTCTGAGTGGGACTGGACTTGGGTCGTCATGAGGTGCAGTCATTCTCAGAGATGGAGTCTTCCTCTTTTGAGCAACTCTGACTTTGTGTGACTGTAGAGCTTTTGGAAGTGACACTGAGCTCTTAATAGTCTTTGTTCCTTTATTGAGGACTTAAAATCACAGCTGTCTTTCTGTGTCCGGCTTCTTTCACTGAGTATAACATCCTTCAGATTTATCCATGTTGTCACAAATGGCAAAATTTATTTACTTTTTTAGACTGAATATCATTCCAGGGTTTATGTGTATAGGGGTATGTGTGTGTGTGTATGTGTGTGTGTGTGTGTCTTGCATTTTCTATATCGACTCATCATCCAACCATATACTGATATTATTATAAAAATATATCAGTATATAATAATATATACTGATATTATTATAAATAATGCTTCAATTAATACAAAAGTACAGATATCTCTTTGACATACTTATTTCATTTCCTTTGGATACATACTCGGAAATGGAATTGCTGAGTCATATGGTAGTTCTATTTCTATTTTTTAAGGACCTTCCATACTGTTTTCCTTAATGGATATAACAATTAAAATTAAAAATAGGTACTGTGTATGATATATTTGTTTGAGTATATCTAGGATACATATTTTTGATTTTGAGATGATTTCTTTAGCATTCTTTGGTCTTTGAGAATTCTAAAGAACAAAGAATTTTAAAACCACAGATTGGCTTGACACGCATATTAAGGGAAAATATGAAGAATATTTAACTACTGGTATGACCCAGGCACTGACCAATTCAAAACCAAGAGAATGAATGCTAGCCGTACACACTCTAGGTGGCCGAGCTGGCACCCCACAGGCTATCAGTCTTGTTTATTAGTAATATTTTGCTAGTATAGAAAGAACTAAGTTTGTTTATAAAAATTCAAAAAGATAAAATAACTGTAAATATAAAAAGGGTAGGCTGGGCATGGTTGGCTCATGCCTATAATCCCAGCACTTTGGGAGGCTGAGTCAGGAGGATCTTTTGAGCCTAGGAGTTTGAGACCAGACTGGGCAACATAGTGACACCTCATCTCTACAAAAATGAAAATTAAAAAAAAAAAATTAGACGAGTGTGGTGGTGCGTGCCTATAGTTCCAGCTACTTGAAAGGCTGAAGTGGGAGGCTCACGTGAGCCCAGGAGGTTGAGGATGCAGTGAACTGTGATCACGCCTCTGAACTCCAGCCTGGGAGACGGATTGAGACCCTGTCTCAAAAAAAAGTTTAAAAATTTTTGCTAAAGGAATGAAGAAAACAGAAAAGGCAGGATGAAGGGGAGAAATAGATAGTTTAAATGCACCTTGCAAGGTCTTAGACACTTTTTAGGGACAGAAGGAAAAGGTGCCTCCCATCATGATCCACCAGGGGGCACTGAACTTGTGACAGTTTATTCTTTTTGTCATGTTTGAAGTCACTCACATTCCCCATAATACAGATCACCAGCTCGATGCTAACCATGCATTGGCTAAATTAATACTTCAATCTTTAGAAAAACAGCATTTTTTAAAGCTCCCAAAACAATAGTTCCTGTGCCCTTTTCCCAGAGGGCAGGGAGAAGAATAGATGGGAAACAACTCCTCTGAACTAATAGAGCATTTGTAAGTTCAGCCTCATTATGGCAGATTGGATCAGAGTTATAGTGACCACTTAGACATCATGCAATTTTGTGATAAAAGCAAGGTCCGTTTTTCTGCTGTGGTCTCTTAACTAGCTACAAAGGATCACCAGGCTGATTGCTTCATGTACTTTTTCTCTCATCAGCCTACTACACAGATTTGCTTTGTGGAATTTTATTGACTCTACATTCTTTGAAATACTTTGCTTGACATACTTGGTAAGGGGAAAATGTTCTAACAAGTGAATGAAACCTTAGTGGCCTAATGTTAGTACCTCTAAATCGACAGCTCTGTAGACTACATACAGAATTAATGTATGAAGGAAGGACAGTGCCTGGCATGCCAGTGCTATAAAAGTAATTGCTTCTATGCTGATCGAAAGAAGCAATTAGAAAGACAGCCCTTCATATCCATGTGTTCTGCATTTGTGTATTTAACTAACCATGAGTTGAAAATATTTGAGAAAAAAAATGCATCTATACTGAACATGTACAGATTTTTTTCTTGTTATTTTCTAAACAATACAGTATAACTATATAACTTTAACATTGTGCTAGGTATTATAAGTAATCTAGAGATGATTTAAAGAATATGAGAGAATATGTGTAGGTTATATGCAAATACTACTGCATTTTATATCAGGGACTTGAGCATCTATAGATTTTGGTATCTGAGGGAGGTCATGGAACCAATCCCCCATGGATATTAGGGATGACTGTACTTCCCATTCTTTAGATTAGTTCTCACAGTTAAAGGTCAAATAATTAAAGAGATAGAATCACCTGCAATCCCAGCAAAATCATTAAAGCTTTTTTTTTTCTTTTGAAAGAAAGAACAGCAAGACATCAAGCCTGTTAACTGTTAGTCTTCCAAGTGGTTGAAACAAGAGAATTTATGGAGCCTTAGGGTTTAAGCCTGAAGCCAGAGATTAATGCCAAATGCTTTTCTTTGATATTTTTCTTCAGGCAAAATCATCCTTGAGGTGACTGGAAAGTCATGGCAATTGAAATACAGAAAGGTGTAGGTATGTAGGAGTCTCCTAAATAGAAGGCTTCGTGGTAAAATTTGACAAATAATAACTTAAACTCCCTTGAGAACATCGGAGTGAAATTGATGCTTATAAGCCTTTTAAAAAAAATTTAGTAATGATAGTAACCCCAACGGCTAACATTTATTGAACACTCAATTTTGTGTCAGGTGCTGTTCTAAATACTTAAAATCTGTTGCATTATATAAACCTCACAATTGTATTACAAGGTAGGTAAACGTTTTACAGGTAATGAAACAATATTTACAGAGAGGTTAAGTACTTGGCCAGAAGTCTAAAATGCAGTGTGTGGTACAGCCGATTTCAAACCCAGACCATCTGACTCTATAACTCTTTATCATTTCTATACGTCATGCCTTCCAACACCCATACAGCTGAAGACATATGAATCAAACAGCTCCCCACTTTGACTTCTTGGTTGACTCAATGGCTCAGATAATTACATGTCATATGAAACCTACTTACTACAATCAGAAATGGTAGGTTAATCTAAGAAGTCCAAGCGTGTGGAAGAATCATGATAAATGACAAATATATTTAATTAGATTCTTTTGATGTCCTTGAGGACAGCTTTTACACAAAGTAAATATTATTTAGAGTTATACAGGATTTTAAAATTAATATTTTAAAAGTAATAACTATCCATAATTTTCCTTAAAAGTTTCAATTTAGCTTAAAATATTCTGACTTTACATATAAATCTAGGAAATTTTAATAATTACTTCTAAAAGAAGCTTTACAACTTCTTAGACCCTACTTATACATTAAAATTCTCCTAGGCATTTAAAAATATCATTAATAAATTCCTTTTAAGAATTTCGAGGCTGAGCATGGTGGTGCATGCCTGTAATCCATGCAGTTTGGGAGGCAAAGGCAGGAGGATTGCTTGAACCCAGGAGTTTAAGACCAGCCTGGACAACATTAGGAGACCTCCATTAAAAAAAAAAAAAATAGCCAGGAATAGTGGTGCATGACTGTGGTCCCAGCTACTCAGGAGGCTGTGGTGGGAGGATTGCTTGAGCCTGGGAGGTGGAGGCTGCAGTGAGTCATGATCGTGATACTGCCACTCCAGCCTGGGTGACAGAGTAAAACCTCATCTTGAAGAAGAAGAAAAATAATTTTGACAAAACTCTTCAAGTATTTAAATAACTCTAATTGTCTAATGGAATACATTATATAGTAAATTCTGAGTTCTCACAATACTACGAAAGTATTAATGAACTTAAAAAATTTTACATGTTTGTATTAAAAATCAGACTGATACATTTTTAAAACTAAATGTGCAAGATGGAAACTAACGTGGCAAATGTTCTCAGTAAAAAATGAACTATGCACAATTATCGCAATATGAATATAATTAACTTCAGCACCTCTAATCTTAATTATAAATTTCTCCAGCTTTAAAGTCATTTATTTCCAACACATAGTTTTATCACCTCAAGAATTTAGAGTTTCTCTCCCAGGTAAACTTGGAGTTATCTTCTCAGCCAAAGGAGATTTGTATTTATCAAAGATTTTGGAGTACTGTGAAGTCTGGAGGCATAGGAACCCTGGTGGGTTTTTTTGTTTTTGTTTTTTTTTTTGTTTTTAATAGAGGTGGAATTCTCTTTATATTTACTATGCTCATGAGGACCTCAAATCTATTCCTCCAAGTGAGTCCTTGGGATGTAAGTTATATATTCCCTCATTCTCAAAGTTGATTTCTATCTACAAACTTCACCTAAGTTGCTTCATCATTTAATTGGACCAATGAATTTATTTACTGTTTGATACTGTTATTCTTTTCAGTTTTTTCCTATGTATCAACACAACAACTCTTACAGTTATTTATATGAGATTCTATCCCATTCTGAATATCTCTCAAGTCTTTTGGTAAACTATCAAGTGTAGCTAAGGGCATACATGTATTTTATTTTAATTTAAAATATATCAATGTACAAGTATTTGCCAAAAAGCATGGGCTTTTCTTTGAATAAGAATATACTGAAGAGTTGTTTGTCTTTCTTGCATAAACCATAACAATGATAGATTCTTTGTGATATTCTTTTGGAATAAGGACTTAAAAACATTTGTGAGGCAATCTGAGTTCAGGATCACTCTAGATTGTTGCAATTTCCCCTCCCCATGTTTTACAATAGTTCTTCAATTTTTTTAACGCAGTTTGCTTTTATCATGTCTTTCCAAGGCATTTCAAAATTAATTTTCCTATAAGCAATGTTTTTATAATCCTATTCAAGAAGTGTATATAATATTTAATCAAATTAAATAATTACAAATTAAAACCAGTAACACAACTGACTCCAGATGGTCATACATGCTAACTTATGGGAGTAGTAGTGTACATGTGTCTTATCAGAGAAAAGCCTATGAACATTTAATGTCTTTTGTAGAGGAAACGGAAAAATATTGACTCAAGAAGAAATAGAAAATCTGAATAACAAGAAATTGAATTATTAATTTTAAAAAATTTCACAACGAAAACCCCAGGCCTGGAGGCTTCCCTGTTGAATTTTATCAAATATTTCAGACAAAATAATGCCAATCCTCACAAATATTTTTAGAAAATAGAGGAGGAGGGAATACTAATTAATACATTCTATGAGGTCATTAAAACTGTAATATCAAAGCCAGACAAAGAAATTATAAGAAATGAAAGCTACAGACCAATATCTCTCATGAACATAGATAAAAATGTGTTTAATGCATTATTAACAAATGGAATTCAGCAACATATAGAAAGGCTAATGCAATATAACCAAGTGGAATTTATTCTAGTAGTTCAGAGTTGGTTTAACATTTGAAAATTCACTTAGTTTAATGCACTGTATTATAGGAATAAAGCACAAAACCATATAATGATCTCAACAGACATAGGAAAAGCATTTGACCAAGCTAATGCCAATTCATAACAAAAACGCTTCACAAACTGGCAATAGAGGAGAACTTTCCCCATTGGATAAAGGGTACTTACATATTTAATAGTGAAAGACTGAAAGAATTTTCCCAATTGGAAAGAAGGTAAATGAGTCTTTTTTATAAGATAGTAGGATACTATTCCAAGATGTGATATTGTATGTACAAAATCCGAATGAAGCCAAAACTACTAGAGCTAATAAGCATGTTTACAAAGGTTGTAGGATAGATTAATACACAAAATTAATTATATTTCTACATACTTCCCAAATTTATATATTCAATGCAATCCCTATCAAAATCACAACAGGTGTTTTTATGTAAATTAAAACGCTTTTTAAAAAAATTTGGAAATGCAAATAACTTAAAATAGCCAAAAAACATTTGTAAAAGAACAAAGTTGGAGGACTTTTTTTAACTAGATTTCATAGCTTATTATAAAGCTATAGCTATCAAGACAATTTGGTATTGTCATTGATATGGTGGGTTGTAGCCACACCCAAAATGCCATCTTGAATTTTAATACCCACAATCCCCACATGTCAAGGGTGGGACCAAGGGTGGAGGTAACTGGAACATGGCGGCAGTTTCTCCAGTGCTATTTTCATGATAGTGAGTGAGTCTCATGAGATCTGATGGTTTTATAAGTGTCTGGGATTTTCCCTGTTTTCCTTCTGGCCACCCTGTGAAGAAGGTGCCTTTTTAACCCTTCGCCTTCCACTATGATAGTAAGTTTCCTGAGGAGTTCCCAGCTCTATGGAACTGTGAGTCAATTAAACCCCTTTCCTTTATAAGTTACCCAGTCTCAGGTATTTCTTCATAGCAGTGTGAGTACAAACTAATTCGATCATAAAGATAGGAATATAGATCAATGAAACAGAATTGCAAGTCTAGAAAAAAACTCATATTTATAGTCCATTTTTTTAAAAAAGGTACCTATTTCAGTGGAGAAAGGATAAGATTTCAACAGGTGTTACTGGAGCAATTGGATATTCACATGCAAACAACCAAAACAACAAAAGAAAAACCAAACCAAACCAAAAACTTAGATGTTTACTTCGCAACATAGACAAAATTAAGTCAAAATATATTCAAAGGGAGAAAATAATCTCTTTTTTCAGTCTTTATAAATTTGTTGCTGGAACAGATTCCTGTTAATTATAGACAGCTTAACAAGGGAAAAAGAAACATTTTTATCTTTAATACATGTTTATGTACACCATGTGGGAGGAGCCTCTGTTCAAAAGCTTCTCACAAGGTAGTGGCTGGGAGCTATGCCTTAAATGGTGTTTTAACAAAGAGCCATAAGTCCTGTAATGATAAGACAAAGGGGTCCCTTGGAAAGACAGGTAGCTTTGTAAATCTGGTTGTTTGTCTTATTTTTAAGTTGCATGAGTTCTTTGTTTAGTCTGGATACAAGCCCTGTATCTGATAGATAATTGCCAATTTTTTTTTTCCAGGATGTGACTTGTATTTTCAAATTCTTAACGCTACCTTTTGAAGCACAAGAAGTTCTAATTTTAAAGTAATCCAATTAAGCAATTTCTTTTTTTTTTTATTAGTTCCTCCTTTTGCTTTTGTGTCTAAGAATCCTTTCTATAGTCTGAGACCACAGAGATTTTCTACTGTATTTTCCCCTAGAAATTTTTTGTTTAAACAAGTATTTACATTTAGGTCAATAACAATAAAGAAAACCAAAATATTTCTTTCTAAAATACTGAAGGTTATTGAGTTGAAGAAGGCTAAAACATCAGAGGATATCTGCCTCTCCCTATCCTTGCCTGATGACAGGAGAGCAATTCATAAAGTCAAAATATCTTTCTACCTGCCCCCGCCCCTTCCTGCCTGAAGCCAGAGATGCAAATTCTGTCCATACTAGAGATAACTCTGAGCTCTTAGCTCAGAAGCTGGCACCAGCAGAGCTAGGAAAACCTGGGAACAAATTTGACTACCTTCCCACAGGTTTCCTGTCTTTCCAAGGGACCCCTTTGTCTTATCATTACAGGACTTATGGCTCTTTGTTAAAACACCATTTAAGGCATAGCTCCCAGCCACTACCTTGTGAGAGGCTTTTGAACAGAGGCTCCTCCCACATGATGCACATAAGCATGTATTAAAGATAAAAATCTTCTAAACAGATTCTAATAAGTGTCACCTACAGGAACTGCTGCCACTATGGTTGCAGTGACTGAGATCAGCAGACACTGCTGGAAGAACCTGTAGGAGCCACATAAAGACCTGCTGTTAGCAAGAGGAGCCACGTGGAGAGCATCTTGCGAGGTTGCTGGGAGAGGCCCACAGTGGCCAGTGCATGCTGTTTGGAAACGGCAGCAGGTGGTAAAAGCAGATGGTGTTGGGTGTGTGATATGGGTGGGAGTGCCTTCTTGCTCACACAACCCCAGCCATCTGTCATCCCCAACATGGGCTATCCTCAAGGGAAAAGGGGTGTTAGCCCCAGTTACCTACCTCTGTGTGTGTGTGTGTGTGTGTGTGTGTGTGTGTGTGTGTGTGTGTGGTGAGGAGAGGAGTGGGAACATAGGGATAGTTGGTATTTTAGTATATATTTCACTGGATGTAAAGAATAACAACTTGCTGCCTTGATACCAAATGTGGTTTCAAGCCCAGAATCTCTGAGTAGATACATACATTAGACATCCAAATACAAAACAAAACAAACAACCCCTCCAAAACAAAACGAAACTGTATAAATTTATGTGAGCGGAGTCTAGAATCTTTGAGTTTGAGCCAACAAAAGATTCAGAAATAATAAATTCTGATTGTTGTTTCTTTGTCACTCTTTATTCTTCACAATAATCTCAGGGAATAGGTATTTTGCAAAGGAGAAAACAGAGACTCAGGTATATAAATTAATGTATCCAGGATTGCATAAGGAGCAAAACATAAACACAGTTTTGGTTCCCTGAATTCAAATCCTGTGCTTCCATTCTGTCAAGTTCTCATATCTTTTGCCAAGTAAGATCCAGGAATGAGAATTTTATGTTACTTAGCAACACACAAATTGGAGATGGTGCCTTGAGCCTTGGCAAAACATATAGTGGCATCCTAATAGGAGAGGTCCTTCTGGGATTCTGTTTTATGCCCGTGAATAAGACACACTGTTTATATTTTGGGAAAGTCTTTCTGAGCCCCAATTTCCTCTTGAAAATGAAGATAAATTATATTTTACATTTTTAAAAAATTGATTTTCTGTCTCCCTTACTAGAGTGTCACCTATATGAGAACAGGAACTGTACCCTATTCCCTTCCTATAGCACCAAATAAAGACAAAATATTTTGTAAATATTTGCTGAATTTGTGAAATAAATGACTATACTTTGTATTTGTCATTGCTACAGTAGGTAGCTGGTCAGATATGATCAGGGCAGGAGAGAAGTGTCATGCAACCATCATGTAACAGTCAGATGGTTGTAAAAATATCTTTCTAAAATAATAATTGGTCACAGCCCATGCCAGGGAAAGGCAGTCTCCCAATAGACAGAAAAAAAAATCCTGAAACTGGTGATCAGCAGCTTCCCAATAAGATCTCAGGAGTTGAGTGAGTAGACTGAAACATGCACATTAAGGCAAAATGTTGGAGTTTAAGTGTTACATGACCTTTCTCCAGGAAGAGGGAAAAACTGCCTCAAGTAAGGGAAAAATGCCCCAAGTGAGCAAGCGTGCATCAGTAAATCCACTTGGCCCCTCCCAAGTGCTGGTAGGCCACTGCACATGCGAACAGCCCGTCCCAAGGGAAAAATCAGGGGAGAAGAGAAGCAGTGCCCCCGAAAGCACACCAACATATAAAACCCCAAGTCAGAGTTCAAACCATCCACTTGAATGTCTCAAGCCCCGGCTTGTCCCTCTTCTAAGCATACTTTACTTCCTTTCATCCTTTCATTCCTGCTCTAAAACTTTTTTTCTTTTTGAGATGGAGTCTCACTTTGTCACCAGGCTGGAGTGCAGTGGCGTGACCTCTCCGCCCACTGCAACCTCCAATGCCCTGGTTTAAGCAATTCTCCTGCTTCAGCCTTCTGAGTAGCTGGGATTACAGGCACGCACCACCACACCCAGCTAAATTTTGTATTTTTAGTAGAGACAGGGTTTTACCATGTTGGCTAGAATGGTCTCGATCTCCTGACCTTGTGATCTGCCTGCCTCAGCCTCCCAAAGTGCTGGGATTACAGGTGTGAGCCACTGCTCCCAGCCTCTAAAACGTTTTAATAAACTTTCACTCTGATCTAAAACTTGCCTTGGTCTCTCACTCTGCCTTATGCCCCTCAGTCAAACTCTTTCTTCTAAGGAGGCAAGAATTGAGATTGTTGCAGACCCATATGGATTCACTGCTGCTAATATCACCTGTGTTAGTTTTTCAGGACTGCTATAACAAAGTACTACTAAGAGAATGGCTTGAACAACATGAATTTATTGCCTTATAGTTCTAGAGGCTGAAGTCCAAGATCAAGTTGTCAGCAAGGTTGGCTCCTTCGGAGGGCTGACAGAGAAATATGCTCTATGCCTCCCTCCTAGTTTCTGATGGTTTGCAGGCAATGTTTGGCATTCCTTGGCTTCTGTGGCATCATTTTGATCTCTGACTTTGAAGGAAATCAAAATAGTTTACCTCAAAATTTTGTTTGATATATTTCAAAATGGCTGCCACAGGACCAGCTGACTGAAATTGCCCTGCAGTGCTGTCTTTTGTGGGAGAAATTTGCATCTGTAGAGACAATTCATTAATGCAGCCACACCTTCCCTTTCTAGGCCTTCCTTGGATCTAGGAAAGATTAACTGAGACTATGACACCTTTTAAAACCTGAAAAAAATGTTTTCCAATTATTCTGTCTGATGGCTACTACCTGTGAGGCTTCATCTACATGAAAAGACCACCTTTGCTGGCCAAGCCTCTTCCTTTCTCACTCCTATAACCTGTCTTGCCACTAAAACCTGATTTACCAACAGAACCTGGTTTTGGGATTTGGGCCATGCTGTTTCTCATTCTTTCATAATCTCAAAATAATACGTAAGCTTCTGTAACTTGTTGGGGGATTGAGTCTTGATTCTGAAAGCTCCCATGTATACAGTTATATAAATTCATGTGCCTTTTCTCTTTTTAATCAATCTGCCTTACGTCAGTGATTTTTTTCTGCGAACCTTTAGGGGGCTGAGGGCCTTGGTGCCCACAACTTAATCTACACATGACATTTTTCCTGTGTGTGTGTACATGTCCAAATTGCCCTTTGTTATAGGAAACTATAACAGTTATATTGCATTAGGTGTCCTTATAGGCCTAATCTACCCCAGTATAACTTCATTTTAACTAATTACATCTGCAATGACCCTGTTTCTAAATGAGGCCAGATTCTGAGGTACTAGGAGTTAGGACTTCAACATATGAATTTTTAGGGGACACAATTCAACTTATAACATCACATAAACACACAATTGAATAAAATATAATCCTTGCCCTTGAGGCACTCGCGAAGTTCCAAAACATGACCTAAGAAGCAGTTCATAGGTTTCAGGTAACAAATGGAATTTGTGCAGTTAGAGGACCTTTTAAAAATTTAAAGTAGACTTTAATTTTTAGAGCACTTTTAGGTTCACAGCAAAATTGACAGGAAGTTTTAGAAATTGCTTGTGTATCCACTCCCCCAACACATGCATAGACTCTTTCATTACCAACATCCTCTACTAGAGTGGTACATTTGTTATAATGGATGAGCCTATGTCATTATTACCCAAAGAACATAGGCTACATTAAGGCCTGCCTAACTGAAACAGAGTTTTGAACTGATTTGGTTTTTACATTTTGGGAGAGAAAAGCAAATGGCAGATTATGAAGTGAACAGTAGAATACCCCAAAGCTTATTTTGAAAATAGGCATTGTGGGGTTAAAATGAAATGTGCACATGGGACTGAATGCTCCTAAGTTCCTTTTCCTTGACAAAGGAAAAATGCATCTAATTCAGATTGATACAATTTTGGAAATAACCATGGTTACTAAAAGGGATGCACTTTACACTGACTGAGAGAAAGCATTATGACAATGCTGCTCTTTTCACAAGGGCAAACCTCTTCATGCAACTGAAATGAGTCAGCCTATGTTTATAAGCAACAAATTTCAGCCTGAGACTATTCATTTAAACTAAACAATATGAGGGCTGCTGAGATTTGGTGAACACATAGACATGTACTTCAATGAGGAAGCTGTGTGGTGAGAGCATGACACAATGATTTAGATAAGTGGAAGAATATGTTTTTGTTTAGTACATTTATTAGGCATGCATTGAATCTAGAAAATGGGATGATAGCAGTAATTTCAGATATAAAGACTGTTACAGAAACCTGAAGCTCTATTAACTGAGTTGTTGCTACCATTATTACCAGAGTATTGATTTGGGGAATATCCACAAAGTACAAATACATTTTATGAAAGAAAGCTGATGTTTATCACTCTTAATGAGTTTCTAACACTCTGAGATTGGATACAAGTCAAAGTCTTGTACTTGCAGGTGTTGATATCACAGAGCCAGGGCCTCTGGAGCTCTGTGGCTTACTCTGGCTTCCTGAAGGCCAGGGGCGCAGGACACAGCTGTCCAGACCACACCGTCTGCTTTGCTTGAGTTTCTATCTCACTTGTGAAAGTCATTTATCTTACGTTAGCAATTGTACCGGTCCACTGTTGAACTGCTATAAAGAAATCCCTGAGACTGGGTAATTTATAAAGAAAAGGGGTTTAATTGGCTCATGATTCTGCAGGCCGTGCGGGAAGAATAGCGGCTTCTGCTTCTATGCTTACAAACATGGCCGAAGGCAAAGCTTACAATCATGGCAGAAGGCAGAGGGGAAGCAGGCTCATTTTACATGGCTTGAGCAGGAGCAAGAAGAGATGCATCAAATAAGATGTAAATACAGAGTGTTGCTTGATTTTTTTTGGTCTTTATTTAATATCTTTTTCAGCAAATATGCATTGAGTGCTACTTACGTGCTATCTCTTTTGAAAATCTCTTCCTTACTTAATTTTAAGGAACTGTCCTAACATGATAGGAGAATGTATTTTAAATAATACTCACAATGCACATACTAGAGAATATGATGAACCATGTGTAATTGACTACTTTGCACTTCTAAAAATACTTTTATAACTTTTGATAGACACAGAACTGCAGCTAGACAAAATTTTGCATTTATAGCCATGGTTTATTCTATATTATATTTGTTGCCTGTTTCTATGATTTTCACAATTATTTGCATTATGACTGAGTTAGCTAGTGCTGTGTAAAAAAGAATTACAGAATCCCAATGGCATATAATAATAAACACATGCTTATGCTCCAGGTCTGCTGGTCTGTTTCATGTATATTTTAATCTCCTTGGACCAGCAGACTCCCTGATGCATGTTCTTGTCGTGGCGGTGTTGAGCTGCAAGGAGGCATGCAACACATCTTAAGGCCTAGAAGTGGAATGGACACAATGTCACTTCCAACACTTCTTTTCATTAGCCAAAATATCCAAGACATGGATATAGAGAGGAAGTGAAGAATTGAGGCCAATAATATAATCTACACCATGGCCTAATATTAAAAAGCAATAATTTGTCTTTTTGTATCACTGAAATGTGCAAGGAAAGTACTTTTCAATTAGGAAGGGAATCATCATCGTCATTACCATTGTCATCATCATAATCACCATGATATCAAACACATATCATGCCTTCTATATGCCACACACTCTTCTAAAAGCTTGACATTTAATTTTTGCACCACTCCTATGATGTGGTCACTATTGCCACTTCCACTGATAGCCAAGGAAATAGAGGCACAGGGTATTAGTAAAAATGCTGATTTTTCCTAGGAAATCAAGACTATCTGGATGAATTTCAAACTGCAGTATTCTAGCACAGACTTCTGTGTTGAAGGATGTGGTAATATTTAACTTCTTGTCACAGAGAGGACCATAAGCTCTACAATGTGGTGACCATACCACATCAGTGGGTTCTGTTAGTTACCTCTCCAATTTAGTGGCTTACTTAATCAGATATTGTTCTGGAATGTTAGTTTATTTTACTGCCTGGAAATGAGGGAGTCAGAACCACCATTCATCATCATTATTTTCTTTCTTAGTGATTGTTGTGTTCATCCAGTATAGTTTCATTTTAGCACACAAATAGGATTTCACCTAAACATCTTTTCTAAAGAGTTTTTTATGGCTTTTACATTCAATACATTAATAAATCCACAGGTACTATCTGAAATACTTAAACCTTTACGGTACAGAGCATGGCAAATTTGTTCTTTGGCCGTAGGAGTAACCTGGCCTAGAGAGAACCAGAAAGCCAAGGCCAGGGAAGAGTGTGAAAAAAATAGATTCCTAAAGCATTTATTTCCACTTGGAATCTACGAATGAAAACATAGGCTAAGTCTGGTCCGGTGTGAGAAATTACCCTCAGTAGCTTATTAAAAAGAAAAAAATCAAGGCTTCAGAGGAGTATATGAGAATATACAGATTCACATTTTTTGTTATGTCTTTATATATCATCAATTTTACAGGACTTTAAAAGTCCTTTAATTTAGCTTTAGGTGTGATTCCCAAACTTTTTTACTCAATTTTTGTTCATATAAATCCCATGTGTGGAAAGTTTTTTGCTGCATTTATTAAATTATATCTTTCCCCTGTTATTTTCATTCATAGGCATTTAAGAATTATTTATACATTCAGGAATTAGGAAACACTTGCTAATTTGTTTATTAACAGGCATGTTACTCAGCCTGCCAGGGGCTGAGCTGGCTGCTACTGCCACCGGATACGTAAGGCTCAGACTACTTGTTTCCAGAGAAGTGTTTTAGGACTTACCTTGGAATCTGACCTTGATGTTCCAGTCATTTGCAGGTTGGATAACATAGGCTCCACCTAAAAGGGAATGCTGTGATGTTTTATAATAGCAAGCAAGAGTTGCTCTTTTCAGGCTCTTTCCAAACCATTAACAATGTATCACTCACTAGAATTGTTTAGCAAATACGTTTGATAATGATATCCTTTTGGGGAGTTAGTTATTCCTGCTTGAAATCTTTTGGCTTCTCAGCTTTAATTGCAGTGATAGTTACTGGATTACAAGGTAGCATTTCACAAGAAGGTGGAAATGCTGTCTCATGAATACCTGTGCCCTCACAACACGAAGCTAGACAGCAGAAGGAGGTAGACAAATGCTGAGTGAGGTTGGGCACAGCCTTGCCTTTTCATTAGCACTGATTTGCTTTGGCAGAACAGACATAATTTTTAAAATTCAAAACTGTTTATTGACTTATTATTATATATAGATGGGGCACTGAGGTAGGCATTGGCAATAAAAGAGGGAACAAGAGGTATGATTCTTCATGGAGCTTTCACTAGGGGGTAGGGAGGAGGGGGAAGGTAACAGCTACTAAGTAAATGGACACATAAATAAAGCAGTTTTAAATTGTGATCTATGTCAAGGAGAAACCAAAGGGGCTATGTTAGGGGATAACTGGCCAGGGAGAGCCAAAGGGGAATCCTTGTTCCTGGTGCTTGCTTCTTAGGGATCTGTGAGTGAGGCCCCCCCTCCTCATGCTCAGATAAGAAATCACCTAAAATAGTTGCTTTGAAAAAATGGATAAAACAAGGGTTCATGCACGCGGTTCTTTGGAGACCTTGACATTCTGCTCTCTGAGTTCCAGACAGAGGAAGCCTTGGCTTTCCTGTAAAGGAGTAATGCATTCTGAGGTCTGTTGAGCTGACAAAGAATTTTCCTTTGATTTCAATGACTTATGGTATAGAGACAATGCCTTCTGTGGAAATGTTTCTGAAAGATCAATTATTAAAAGAAAAAGTACAGCTAGAACATGCTTTTAGTTTTTAATGTGTTTGCATGTGTCCCATACTGAACTAATATTACACAAATACTCATATACTGATCACATAATAACATAATATTAACGTGACTAATTCTTTCTATCATTATGAGCAACTTGGTTTAGGTTAATTAGCACAATGCTAAACACATAGAAGTTGTTTTTAATCATTTGTTTGTTGAGTGTATGACACCTAAAGAACTTGAGGAATGAAACCAAATGTACTTTAGCCCAGATACATCATGGCTGGATAAGTTCCCAGTAAACTGCCTTTCTGCCAATTCTTCTCTAAGGGATTTCTTTAAACAAGTAGTGCACATACACGCACGTGCTGTTTTTCAGGAATATCTGTATTACCCGCAAAATCAGAAAATTTAGAGCAAAATGTAAGACAATTTTTAAAACATAAATGAGCTGATTTTATAAACCTCTTTCTTCTAGAAGGTGGATTTTAGCATATTGCTTATAGTGAAAGCCACTGAGCTTTGTCAATAGCTGGTTGCATGCTATCCTGGCTACTGAGTGTTGACTGATACATAGCCAACTGGACGCGACAGTGCAGGATGGGTCAGGTCATGGAAGCCAAACTATGAACCCACACCCACCCTTTCCTTGCCTGAACACAAGGCTAGAAGTGGATAGCCTCACTAAAGGAACAGAGCTTGCCTGCCTTGGGTCTAACCAAGGTGAAGGAATAAGCTTGGCAGAGTTTCCCCACCTGTGAAGCAGGTCTCCGGATTATCAAACCGTGTGTTTCCCCTCACCCACCTCTACTAGAGTCATTGACAGAATACCTCTTTCTTGCTCTACCATTAGTCCAGGGTGACTTGTAGAAGCAGTAGATTTTCAATAGCTGGAAAAAAGAAGGATGGAAATGGGAGATGCAAAGAAACATCGTGATAATGTTTTTATTTCCTCTCTCCCTTCTTTTCATCCTCTCTCCTTTCTTTCCTGCCTTTCCTCATTTTTGCAAAAAAGTATGGCTTACCTACTTGCTTCTGTCATCCATTGGGAATGAGCAAGGCTGCCAATGATAAGATATTTCCTGGTCAATCGGACTTAGCTCCTTTCTCTGATTATGTGGCTACACCAACACAGGGTTATTCTCACTGGCTATCTTTGGACAAATGGGCAGCAGGTCTCAGCCGCCATATTGACTGACAGTAAGGCACTGGTCAGTCTCAGCTGAAAGCAACTCTCAGCAAACAGGGCCTGGGGCCAAGAAAAACTTACATGTTTCTTTGGAATTTTCAGACTCATTGGAGGTGTATAATAAAACAGATGCTGAGGGCTGGCTTTTTGACAGTTTATGTCCCTCAAGTGAGTTAACAAATAGTAAAAGCCTTCCCTGTAAAATCTAAAGTGAATCCTTTTTGCTATTCCTTTCCTTGGTCACATACAAACTGCAGGAGATAATAGAGATAAGTTGGCTAGTAATGTTCTTCAAATTTAATGCACACATAAATCACCTGGGAGTGAAGATTCTAATTCGGTAAGTCTAGGGTGAGGCCTAAGATTCTGCATGTCTAACAAGCACCCAGGTAATGCTGCTGTTGCTGCCCCAGGACCACACTTTGAGGAAAAAGGGGCTATTATATTGGAATATCTGTGCTCCTATTTGTCAAGGATGTTTACTTTTGTCAGATTCAATTTGAAAATGTGTCCTTTTTTTAACTATTTTAAAATATTTTTAAATTATACCTTAAGTTTTGAGATACATGTGTAGAGTGTGCAGGATTGTTACATAGGTATACACGTGCCATGGTGGTTTGCTGCACCTATCAACCCATCATCTACATTAGGTATTTCTCCTAACGCTATCCCTCCCCTAGTCCCCCACCCCCTGACAGGCCCCAGTGTGTGCTGTTCCCCTCCCTTTGTCCATGTGTTCTCATTATTCAGCACCCACTTATGAGTGAGAACATTTGGTGTTTGGTTTTCTGTTCTTGTGTTAGTTTGCTGAGAATGGTGGTTTCCCGCTTCATCCATGTCCCTGCAAAGAACATGAATTCATCCTTTTTTATGGCTGCATAGTATTCCATGGCATATATGTGCCACATTTTCTTTATCCAGTCTATCATTGATGGGTTGGTTCTAAGTCTTTGCTATTGTCAACAGTGCTGCAATACACATACGTCTTTATAGTAGACTGATTTATAATCCTTCAGGTATATACCCAATAATGGGATTGCTGGGTCAAATGATATTTCTAGTTCTATAGCCTTAAGGAATCACCACACTGTCTTCCACAATGACTGAACTAATTTATGCTCCCACCAACAGTGTAAAAGCATTCCTACTTCTCCACATCCTCTGCAGCATCTCGTTTCCTGACTTTTTAATGATCACCATTCTAACTGGCATGAGATAGTATCTCATTGTGGTTTTGATTTGCATTTCTCTAATAACTAGTGATGATGAGCTTTTTTTCATGTTTGTTGGCTCCATAAATGTCTACTTTTGAGAAGTGTCAGTTCATAGCCTTCCCCCACTATTTGATGGGGTTTTTTTTTGTTGTAAATTTGTTTAAGTTCTTTGTAGATTCTGAATATTAGCCCTTTGTCAGATGGATAGATTGCAAAAGTTTTCTTCCATTCTGTTGGTTGCCTATTCATGCTGATGATGGTTTCTTTTGCTGTGCAGAAGCTCTTTAGTTTAATTAGGTCCCAAATGTATTCTTAAGTGATGCTTTGTGGGACTCCTTAGTGAAGCTCTACAAACTATCTTGAAAGATACAAACCTGAAAACAGACTACCCACAACTAAAGCTTTTTTAGAGGCTAAAGTTTTATCCATGTCTTTACAAACCTTGTTTTTTTTTGATATGGTCAAAGCATGAAGAACCACAAGGAAAACTTAGTGATCATAAAAGTCAGTGGCAGAGGCCATTCCAGTTTACATGATACTCATGACTGAGACAAGGAGACACTTTCTATATTGCCAGAGACTCTTTGCAAACCTGGACAACAGATGGACTTCTCTCAGCCTTGGTTTCTATAGTCACATATTGTGAATGTGATAGGATGCATCGTGTTTAATATAGCTTGAAGGATTTGGTGACGTTCCTTATTCAGATTATACAATCTAACATGGGAATTATGACTTATATACTACATATTTCAATTCAATCATATTGCATTCAGATGGATCTAGGCAAACATCTAAAATATAATTTTTGATAATAAAAATATATATGAGACAGCACAAATGCTTACCATGTAGTAACACATTTCATTTCTCAAACGATGCTTTGAGAAAGCTATTATAGTTATCTCTGTTATATGGATAGACAAATAGAGATGCCAAGGTGATAAGTAACTTCACCCTGCATTAAACCAAGCTCATGGACCTTTTATGGTAGAAGGTTGAAAATTGGGGGCCTGTAGATGATGTGTTTTGTTTGAACTGCCTGGAGATTTTTTAAAAGTTGAATTAGTTTTGACAGCTACAGGCTATTTCCCTCTTCTTTTGGAAAACCAGAGTATTTGGCGCTTTAGGCTTCATTTCCACATAGCAACAATCAGCTGGTACAGATAGTGACTCTGCCCTTAGAAGGGGTATGAGCATTCCAGCTTGTTGTAGTTCTACCTGGCCCACTTCACTTATGTTTATTATTATTTCCTTGCTCTTGCACTATTTGAGTGGGAAACCCCTGTGTACATGTTATCATCAGAGATCTTTATATAACTGGGAATAACCACCCTTCGCTAGTGTTTGGTTGAGCTTTCACAGGGATGAAAGTCACTCTGCTAGGTTCCATAGGACCTGGGCACGGAAGACAAATACCTCAGTGCTCAAGATTTTTTCCCGATGCCATTACAGTCAGAACTATTTCCAGAATGCCAGAGTATAATATTGATTTCTGTATTACAGTGTAATATATATACTATGCTATACACACTATATACTTCCATATTATATTAATATTTACTTATTGTGTTAATATTTAGTTATGGATTACAGTATAATATTGTGTGCCATCAGGAACATGGTTAAGTAACACTATGCTCAAGGGGCAACTCCACACTGATGTAGCAGTAGTGAATCCGTTGTGCTCCATTTTGCCTGTCCATCTCTTCTCAGATTTGCCGTTTTGTCTGCATCTTGAGTTTTGCAGTAATCCATGCAGTAAGATGCAAAGGATGCTCAGTAAGTTTCAAGGATTTCTACTTTGAAAGTCCTCATGCTACACACACACACACACACACGCAAATACATACACATGTGAGAGAAAAATGTGAGATAGTTTTACTTTTTAGATGTTTCATCTTTTAAAATAGAATTTGGTTATTTTCTTAAATAGTTAATGGAATAAAGGTATTTTCAAAGTCAATTTGGCATGACTGATCCTTCACCTTCCACCATCTGAGTAATCAATGGCATGGTTCTCTATACAGAATGTCTGGGCCCTGAAGACTGTCAGGTAAGAGTGTGTTTGGGGGGTGAGACGGGGTGGTGGCAGGGAGATCTATTCTGATGAAGAGAGGACTAACTCAAAGGAAAACTGTATTTTTTCTGGCCTGGGTTAATATGAAGGGGCAGAGTATATATAGATAAGGCAGGTGAACATGCTTTTAATTAGCCTCAAACACCAGCTGGCATAGATTTCCTCTGCATACAAGCAATTGTGTAAGGGGAGAGAGAGCTCATTGTTATTCCTGAGGCATTCCCAGGTCCTCAGCCTCTAAGGAAGCAGCACCTGCTATAAATCTCTGTGTTCTCTGATTTCTGCAATCTTTCAGCAAAGCCTTTCTGCTTTCCACTCTGGAGCAGTTTCACAGAATGTGTTTTTGAACTATCTATCCCCAGGAAGTTTCAGGGCCTCAGCCAGTCCACTCAGCTTCAAGGGCAGCAGAGGTGGCAGCAGGAAAGCTGAGTCCGTCCTAGACACTGTTAGCACAGGACGTGCAAGCAGGTATTGCTGGCAAACAACACGGAAGTCATGGAAAGGGAGAAAGAAGAGAGCATGTTTTCACTGAGGGCAAGGTGTGTGTGTGTGTGAGTCGGGTGGGGTTGGGTGTTGGAGGAAGAGGCTGGGGCAGAAAAGGTAAGTAGGAAAAGGGGGAACTGGCAAGCAGAGGGGACAGTCAACAAGGGCTTGTGAAGTGTGACGGGGCAGGGAATATCATTGCAATAGCAAACTTTACTGGGTTCTTCTATGGCGCAGGCACTACTTTAAGCACTATGAGGTACTATCATAATTCTCATTTTACAGAAGAGCAAGGAGAAAGACAGCAAGGTTAAACAATTTGCTTAATGTCACCCAGGAATTTGTAGCTAGGATTTAAACCCAGGAAGTCTAATTCTACGGCCCAAGCTCATCAAACCCCCTGCTAGGGTGCTTATACAACAGAAGAGGAGGAAAGAAACAAGGCTGAGGGTGAGCTATTTAGAAGAGAGACAAAATGAGAAAGAAGGTGGAGAGTTCTCTACCTGGTGGAATTACAGCCTGGGTGAAAGCCACCTGAGACTGGAAACCAGAGGACCAAGGTGTCTGCTTTTGCTGCACCACTTGTTAATATGACTTTGAGCCTCTGTTTCCTTTTCTACAAAATCTGAGTGACAACCCAAGTAACTGCTTGTAAGGATGAAATTAAATAAGTTAGAACACAGTTTGGGCATTATCAGATACTTTGTATGTGGTGGGACTCTAGATGCTGAGCTATATTTCTGTTAACATATAAAATAGGAAGCTTAATTTGACCATTACACTTGTGTTCACAGGAAGCCACTTTTCTTCTGTGATGCATTTTCCTGTCTTATGTTCCTATGTCTCTGCCATTGTGTAGAGCTGTCATCTTCTTTATCTGGCCCTTGTGGCTCTGTTGATTTTTTCGAGCGTCTGAAAGAGCTGCACATTTTCTTCCTTCACGGGATCAGTGATCTCGGCCTCCTGAGCCTGTATTATTGACCATCGTGTTAGTTACTGCCACTGCTAAGTGGTATCAGTAGCAAAATCACTGCTATCAACTCAACTGCCACTTGGACTCTTAAGGACCACATTTTTTCCTATCTTGCCATAGCAGGATCATTTGCTCCAAGTCAAACAGAATTGATTCTTCAATTTTCTTTCCAGTGATTATACTATCCCAGAGGTTACCAATCCTTGTTTTTACTGTCGCAGGTGCTGTTTAAAGGATGCTTTCTAATTGGATGAAGTGGGAAGAAGAAAAAGGGTGCGTGCAATTGGGAGGAGAGAAAGCAGGCAGTAACACCACCTTCTTCCCATCTCACCTTTACATAGGTCATCTCAATACATCACTGTCTCTGCCCAGAACCAGTGAAGGGACAGCAGTACCCGGGCAAGGTTTAGGACTCTTTGGTCTTCCCTTTTGGGGGAAGTGGGAATCTTCACTTCACTGCTCTGCAGTCTGCTTCACCTTCATGCTCTTGTTTCATTCCCTGCAGCTTGTGAATTAATTCTTACTTAAATTCTCACTGCTCCTAGTGGTGTTTGACTTTTAATAGAAAAATAGTGAAAAAGAAAAGCCTTTAAGACTCCCCAAAATACATCTTTCTGGGGAGAGAATGTTTGGCACCAGAATTCTTAGTACCCCAAATTCCTGATTCTGGGCCTTTTCACTTTTGGCTCCTCCTGTTCATCAACTGACTCTACGTGTTTCTTCATTCAGGTCTCTGCTCAAATGTCACCTCCCTAGAGAAGCTTTTAATCTCTTCTTTATGTAGTCATAATCCCTTCCAACCCTGATCTTGCTTTATTTTTTCATGATGCTTATCACGACTTGACACTATATTCTGTTTTTGTTAATTGTCTGTGTACCTTGAAAAGAATGTAATCTGTACAATGTCAGCAGTGTTGTCTGTTTCAATCACCCCTGTGTTTCCTTAAGCAGGATCTTATTAGAGTCTGTAAGATTTTTTTTTAAATGTTCAAGTAAGTCATTGGAAAAAGTTTTTCTAATGCTTCTTAATCTTATCAGATACGATATGTCTTCATTTTTCTGTTTGATATGCCTATGGCTTTAGCATTTTTGTCTACATTTATTCATTGAGTAATTTAACAAAAATCTTAACATTTCTTAAGTTGCAGTGATTGGGCTGGTGCTGAGAATAGAAAGGTAACACAGCACAGTCCCATCCTTCAAGATGCTCACAGTCTAGTGAAGGAGGCAAATGAGTAACAGACAAGTGCAATGGATGTGAGATACAAAGCTTGGCAAACAATACACATTCTGTAGCATCTCAGAATAAACAAGAATTAGCCGGAAGACCTGGGGGTATGGGGATGTCTTTCCAGGCAGAGACTAGTATAAGGTAAGGTAAAGAAGGTATAAGTGGCTGGGTGTGGTGGCTCACTCCTGTGATCCCAGCACTTTGTGAAGCCAAGATGGGCAGATCACCTGAGGTCAGGAGTTTGAGACAAGCCTGCCCAACATGGTGGAATCCTGTGTCTACTAAAAAGAAAAAAACAAAATTAGCTAGCGGTGATGGTGGGCACCTATAATCCCAGCTACTCTGGAGGCTAAGGCAGGAGAATCACTTAAACCCAGTACGTACAGGTTGCAGTGAGCCGAGACTGCGCCATTGCATTCCAGCCTGGGCAATAAGAGTGAGACTCTGTCCTCTGCCTCAAAAAAAAAAAAAAAAAAAAAAGGTGTAAGCATTTATGGCAAATCCACTGAAGTAAAAGCAGTTCAAAAAGCCCATCCTGGATGACATGAACAAATATTGAGTGAGATAAAGCTGAAGATAAGTGAGGTAAGGTGTGAAATTAGAAGTAATGAATGCTATTTTAAAGAGTTTGAACTTCCTTAAAGACACCAAAAGATTTTAAATAAGGGAAAAATGTAATGAGATATGTGTTGATTTACCCTGCTATTTCCTCAAGGATTTTCTTTTATACCCAGAATTGGCATCAGCCACAATAGGTGAGCTGTGTAGGTATGGAAAATAGTTTTATTTATTTACATTAAATATGACTATAGGCAGCAACAGAAAGATAAAAATAATATAAAGTATACAAACAGTACTCTGGTTGGCATACCTATTTTTAAACAAAATTTTAAGCATATACCAAACAAGCAAATTGTGTAATTAGCCTTTATCTGTCCATCATTCATATTCAGCAATTGTCAATATTCTATGATTCTTGTTTCATTGGAACCCCTACCCGTTTATTGCTGTTACCCTACCTCAATTATTGCTGTTACAGTTCTAATAGCTCTTTTAAAGATACAGTTTATATGTGTCTATTGAAGTGCACCAATCCTAGCTGTAGGATTTTGACTCATGTCTATGCCTCTGCTCAGGGGGCACTGATAGGCAGCCATCTAAGAACCAATAATGGGACACTGGAGAGCCCTATAGAAGAAGCCAGAGGGTGAAGTAGGACAAAGTGGGAGGGGCAGAGGAGGGTAGAGAATATCATAAGCAAGCTATATAGTTTCCTATGCTTTCTTTTTTGATCTCACTCCCACTGAAACTTACTTACCTTTGGTCCTCTTATGCCAATGACAAGTCATATGGGAAGGATGAAATTAGTTCATATCATAGGGTGCTATTTCTTTCCAAACTCTGTGCCGTTTCTTTAACTTTATTGAGGTGTAATTTAGATACAAAAAGCACATCCACTTTAAATGAGCAGTTCAACAAGTATTGACAAATGTGTGTATAGCTGTGAACCACCACCAGAACCAAGACATAAGGCGTTTCCATCTCCTCAGACAGCCCTTTGCGCCCCTTCCCAGACCTCTGCCTCTAACCAAGGAAACCTCTGCTAATATTTCTCACGTAAGATTAGTTTTGCCTTTTCTAAAACTTCATATAAAAGGAATTATTCAGTATGTACTTCTCTGTGTCGTCTTTTCTTTCAGCATGATATTTGTGATGACAATCCATTTTGTCATTTCAGTAGCTCCTTTCTTTCTAATGCTGAGCAGTATTCCATTCAGATGGATATGCCACAATTTGGTGTTCCATTCACCTATTGATTTCTTTTTTCAGTTTGGGGCTATTACAAATAAAGCAGCTATTAATATTTGTATATTGGCCTTTATATGGTAAATATGTTTTTATTTCTATTTGGTAAATACCTAGAAGTAGAATTGCTATGTTAAACAGATGTGTATTTAACTTTTAGATACTTTCAAAGTGGTTTTATTATTTTGATTTTTCAAAGTGGTTATATTTTCCAAAGTGGTTATATTATTTTACATTTCCACCAGCAATATATGTATGTGAGTTCTGGCACTCCACATCTTTGCTTACATTTAGTGCTCCCATCTCTTATTTTATTCATTCTAGAGGATGTGTAGTGCTTTCTTATTGAGGTTTGATTTTGCCTCTGATGACTGATGATGCTGAGCACTTTTCATGTGCTTAATGATATTTGTATATCTTCCTTTGAAAAATGCCTGTTTAAGTTTTTGACTCATTTATTAGGCTTTTATCTTTTTATTATTGACTTATAAATTATTTGTATACTGTATATATCTTTGTCAGATGTATGTTTTATGAATATTTTTTCTCAGCGTATGGAGAAAATTTTAATTTTTATTCATTTTCTTAATTATATCTTTCTATGAGAAGTAGTGTTTACTTTTGATGAAGTTTAATTTTTCATTTTTTTTTTCCAAGACACAGTCTTGCTCTGCCACCCAGGCTGGGGTGCAGTGGTGCAATCTCGGCTCACTACACCCTCTGCCTCCTAGATTTAAGTAATTTTCCTGCTTCAGCCTCCCGAGTAGCTGGGATTAAAGGTGCGTGCCACCACGTCTGGCTAATTTTTGTATTTTCAGTACAGATGGTGTTTCACCATGTTAGACAAACTGGTCTTAAACTCCTGACCTTGTGATCTGCCTGCTTCGGCCTCTCAAAGTGCTGGGATTATAGGTGTGAGCCACTGTGCCCAGCCCAATTTTTCAGTTTTCTAAAAAATTATTGATTTCTGTGTCATCAAAAAAACTCACCTCTTAAGATTTTGAGGATATTCTCTTATGTTTTATTTTAAAACATTATAGTTTTAGGCTTTACATTTAGGTCTTGTTTCCTTCTTGAACTAATTTTTGAATGAGTGAAGAAGGGGCCAAGGTATACTTTCTGAGGTCAGTTTGGATGTGTGGGTTTGATGTGTCTTTGAGAACCAGGATAGAACAATTAGCTTTATAAACATAAATTCAGGAATGATTAGCATTTAAACACATAAGCTGTTGTTGACTTCTTATATATGGGACACAAGGATCAGGCATAGGTAAAGGTAAAGGACTGAAATGAAGACGTTAGTGTTTCTGCCAATTACAGGGTCAGTGAAAGAGAATAGAAAGCTTCCAGGAAGATGGGAGTGGTCTGAGAGACAAGAAGATTAAGAAAACTTCCACATAGGAGGGGAATGTCCAGTAATAGCAAATGCTGAATGCAGGTGAAGGAAGAAAAGTAAAGGACTATTTTTTTTTTCAAGTAACAAATCTGACTCAAACCAGCTTTGATTAATCGGAAAATGTATGGACCAGGTAGTCCACTAAGAGCAAAGATAGAAGCTGGTCTTGTATACAATTGTACCAGGGATGAGAAGACTTCTGGACTCTGTGCTACTTAAGTTTCCTTCTTGCATGTTGGCTTCATTTTCTCTTGTTATAAATCAGCAGTTCAGCAAGAGTCAGGGTGATTAACATCTCTTGGCTTAAAATCTTACAGCTTCTCCATTATAGAGTAACTGAGGTTTTCTCTATCTCACTTTTTTTTTCTCGTCTTAGTTTAAAAAAATAATCTCTGGAAGGGTTCTGAGTAAGCCTCACTCTAGACAAATCCCATTGCCCGGATAAGTGTTATGAGAGAGGTGGTGCCAAAGATGGCATCTCCCATTGGAAATATAGTATAATGTAGCAGTTAAGAGGACTCTAGAGCTGCCTGGCTGGGTTCAGATTCCCAGTCACTCACTTACTAGCTATGTGAAAAAGTGAGATAGTTTGAATACTTGTCCCTGCCCAAATCTCGTGTTGAATTATATTCCCGAAGGCTGGAGTTGGGGACCAGTGGGAGGTGTTTGGGTCATGGGGGTGGATCCCTTATGACTTAGTACTGTCCTCATGATAGTGGGTGAGATCTGGTCATTTAAAAGTATCGGCACCTCCCCCACCACACACTCTCTCTCTTGCTCCTACTTTCACATGTAATGTATCTGCTCCCGCATTGCCTTCTGCTATGATGATAAGCTTCCTGAGGCTGCCCCAGAAGCCAAGCTGATGTCACCATCATGCTTCCTGTAATGCCTGTAGAACAATGCACCAACTAGACCTCTTTTTTCTTTCTTTTTTTTTTTTTTTTAAAGAAAGAGGAAGAGAAAGAGGGAGAGAGAACGGGATTCTTGTTCTATTGCCCAGGCTAGAATGCAGTCTAAAAATGGGTATTAAAAACCTCTTTTATGCCAATAATTGTGCTTAACAATGGAGACAGGAAGGAACAAGGGATGAAAATAACAAACAAGCAGCCA